>PITA01003027.1:123802-147276 GCA_004023965.1 Spilogale gracilis | reverse complement strand
GTCTTGGAAGCTCTTTATTTCTCCTTCCATTTTGAAAGTCAACCTTGCTGGATACATTATCCTTGGTTGCATATTTTTGTCATGTAACTTCCTGAATATGTCTTTCCAGCCCTTTCTGGCTTGCCAGGTTTCTGTGGAAAGGTCTGACGTTATTCTGATGGTCCTCCCTCTATAGGTAAGGGATCGCTTTCTCCTAGCTTCCCTTAAGACATATTCTTTGGTTTTATGATTCAAGAATTTTACTATTATGTGCCTGGAAGTTTTTCTGGCCTCATTGATCTAGTGTCCTCTCTACTTCTAGGACATGAACGTTTGTTTCATTCCTCAGATTTGGGAAATTTTCATCCATGATTTGTTCAACAATATCTTCTAGGCTTCTCTCTCTCTCAATTCCTTCAGGGATTCCAATAATTCTGATATTGGAGTGTTTCATGGCATCATTCATTTCCCTTATTCTGTTTTCTTGGGATTTTAGTTGTTTGCTCCAAGACTTCTCTTGCTCCTCCTTTTTACTCCGTGTGTCTTCTAAATCACTGATACGATCTTCAGCTTCACTTACTCTGGCTGTTAGCATATTTAAGTTAGATTGAATCTCATCTAAAGCCTTTCTAACCATCAGCTTTCAGTTCTGTTACTATGGCTTCCACTTTGAGACTAATGTTCTTTTCTAAATTGACTATTGCCTAGACTATTGCTGCCCTGAATTCCATATCTGTCATATTGTTTATGTTCATTTCCAGTAATTCTGTGACCGAGGTTGCAGTCTCAGGGTTCTTCTTCTGTTGGGTGTTCCTTCTCTGAGTCATTATAGTGAGGAGTGGTTGTAGGGGTGTATGGCTAGATATATCATCCACTATCTAGGTGGATTGGTCGTTGGAAGGTTTTGGAGCAACCAGAGTTCACCACCGAAAAGGGAGGAGAAAGAAAAAACAAAACAGAAGAGAGGAAGCAAGAAAAGACGCCCCTGCCAGAGCGGGGCCTGGTGATAGGATTTATATGGTACAAAGCTGTTGCAGGGTAAAGAAAAGGGTTATCAAGGGTAAATGAAGAGATCAAAAAGCGAAGCCCAACCCATATGACCCCCAGGACCAGTACTTATATAATATAGCAGCAAAGACAATTACACAGACACACTAACAAAGTAGAGTGGGAAGGTGAGGGCAGATAATCCTTGTGGGCAAGGAATGCGTTTCAGACGCTCCCGAGTTTGTCTTGTTGTTATTGTTGGAGGAGCCCACTTTCAAAAGATATAGGGGGATTAGAACTGGTTGTATCTAGGGTAGTATTGAATAGGGATGTGGAATTGACTTGAAGCTTGTATCTACATGTACATGTAAAAGAGAATAAAGGAAAGTGGAGAGAAGAAAGGGAAAAACAGAGAAAGCGAACAGGGAAACAAGAGGCAACAAAAAAAGCAGAAAATACAGGAGTGTGTTTGAAAAATTTCAGGGTAAAAAGAAAAAAAATAAAAAATAAAAAAGAATAAAAAAAATAAAAAATGTTATGGGGTATTATATTGGGTATCACATTGTGATAAGAAGGGGGCTAAAAATTCAAAGAAGAAAAACCGTGAGAATGTATTTTTAAGCTTAAAGTGGAAGCTTTAAAAGTAAAAATAGAAAAAAGCTTAAAAAAGTAAATGAGTTGGAAAACTATCAGTGAGTTGTGGGGCTTTTGGTGCTTGTAGTCAGTGCCAGGAGTTTAATAAATTGCCTTTCCCCCGATTTGGGGTTTTGCATTGGAATGTTGTCCTCCTGAGCTTCTGGCTTGCTTTCTGGGGGCGGGGCGTGCCATTCCCTTTCAGTCCTTCTACCTAGGCTGAGTCTCTGGGCCCCCCCTGCCAGAGGCTGGTCTCAATGGCAACCAGGTTATCAGGTTACAATTCTCTGGTAGAGGAGCATTGTTCTTTTACGTCTTTTTTCAGCTGTTGAGGAAGTCAGGTCGGAGCAAGATGTCTGCGCCCAGATCTCCCTCCCAGAGAGAGCCTCTACACAGAGAGCCTCTACACAGAGAGGGGCTCTTTCCAGCCTCCCGGTTGGCAGTCTGTCACAGCCGGGCTGGTGCAGACGTTGTATTGATTTCTGCCCCCGCCCCCGCTTGTGGTTTCAATCCCGCACCTCAAAGCCACAACTCCTTTTGGATCGCGTGACTTTGTCTGTGCTCTGGGACCCGCAGCCTCTCTGGTTCCACGCAAGTCTGTAAAAACGCCTTCCCTGGGGGGGAGGGGGGTCTGTGTGCAGCCCACGGTGTGGAGAGAAACGGGAGAGAAGGGCAGCGGCGAAAAATAGAATCTACTCCCGCTCTTTTCGCGGCAGCTGTGGCGGCTCTGGTGGAGGCGGCGCGCGCGCGGGGCCCGCCGGCAGCGGGAAAAGAAAAAAAGATTTTAAAAAGTCTCCTTGCCTTGCCCCGGGCTCCGCTGTGTTCCCGTTTCTGTCTAGCCCCAATTCAGGCCATAATCTGCTGTTATTCCTCACTCACAGAGCACTTTCACTTTGGGGTATTTGTTTTCTATGGTTCAGCTCTGCGGGCTTCCTCCCCCACTCCCCTGTCTCTGGGGCAAGCCTCCAGACCCTCTTATTTGTTTCTACCTTTTTGCCGATGTTCTTTGTCTCTCGTGGCGGTCCAGAAGTGGGAAATATCACATTTCAGGCTGATTTCATGGGTGCTCATGGTGGTCTTGTAGTGTGTGTTTTTTTGTTTTTTTTTTTGCTGGAATTCAGCTCTCTTCAGGGAACTCCCCGAAATGCGGTCACCTGGCCTTCTGCCATCTTGACTCCTCCCATCAACTGTTCTTACAGGTACCATGAACTCTTACTGAATACTAGTTATTGATTTTGATGGTTTTAATCTTCCTATTTCTGCATTTTTGACACACCATTCTCCAATTCTAGGATCTCTGAGTGTAGTAGTTCTCTATTGCTATATAACAGATCACTTTCAAAACTTAGTAGTTTAAAACATCAAATATCTATTAATGTGTAGTCCCCAGAAATCTAGGCAGAGCTTAGCTGGAAACTTCTGACTCCAGGTCCTTCGTGTGGTCACAGTCATCCTGTTGCTGGGGCTGCACAGCAGCCCCATGTGAGGCTTAATAAGGGGACAGTCTGCTTCCAAAGTTGCCGGTGTAGTTTTTGATAGAATTCATTTCCCACCATCTTTGGATCCAAGGCCTGAGCTCCTCACTGGCTGTTAGCCTTAGGCAGTCCTTACCATGTGATCCCCTCTGTAGGGAAGATCACAGCATGACAACAACCTTCCCTCAGCATAAGGAAACAAGAGAACAAGAGTAAGCACCACAGGTGAAGTGGTTTTTTGTAATCAAATATTGAAAGAGACATCCTATCATTTTTGTATTATTTGTTCCTTCAGAACTAGGTTCAGTCCCTACCCAAGGAGGAGGAGTTTCACAAGGGCCTGAACAACATGGAATCTGTGTTGAGTAATGAGTCATTCAGATGCAAATACAAATAAGCAACCAAGATCACCAGGAATGTGAAGAAAATTGAAGGCATGAAAGAGAAACTAAGATAATCAGAAAAATTGCTACTGGAGAAAATAGAGCTAATCATAGAGAACTTAACAAGAAGTGAACTCTAATATACTCAGGGCTGTGGGGTAGGGGAGATCATTGCAGGCCATCTTAGGGATGCCTACTGCATTTCTTTTCACATCTGGTCAAAATTTTATCCTGACATTTTATAACCTTGAACTAAAGTATAATATTAAACATCAGCAATATTCCCAGTATAAGATAGAATGCAATAGGAAAAGACAGAAATGATTTTGTATGGAATAGCATGATATGACTACTATAGCATTTAGGAGTCTATGGATTGTGTTGCTTTGATAACTATGGTGGGTATGAGAAACGAATCCAAAAATAGAATAGTTGTCCATTTCAGTTGGAATGAACCACTTCTCCCCTGTATTAAAAATGGAATAATCAATCTGCCAGGAGATGTCTCACCAGTTATATATTTACCTAAGGGGAAATGCCCTCATTCTTGTCTTTGTTCCTCTGTATGGTCAATATGTCTTTTTTTCCCCTCCCCTCCTCTGGCTGCCTTTAAGATTGTCTCTGTGCCACTTATTTGGAGCAATTTGATTATTATGTCTTTCTGTGTAGTTTTCTTTATGCTTGGGATGTGTTTTAGTTCTTTTTTGTTTTTGTGAGGGAAGAGGGTATTGAGTTCTTCAAGGGTTTTGTTTTGTTTTTGTTTTATCTGATTTGTGATTTGTCCCCCTGGAGAAGTTTGCCCACCTTGTCTTCGAATATTTTTTCTCCTTATCCCCTACTCAAGGACGCCAGTTACACCTATATTAGACCTCTTGAAGTTGTCCATAGCTCACTTGCTCTGTTTTATGGTGGGTGTTTGTTTCTTTGTTTGCTTATTTGTTTGTTTTACTTTGTTTTGTTTTTAATCCTCATTTCTCTATGTGTTTAATTTTGGATTGTCTGTATCTTCATTTCACTACTCTTTCCTTCGATGTCTAACTTGTCATTAATCCCATCTGATGTACATTTCATCTCACATATTGTTTTCATTTAAGTTTGATTTGAATCTCTTTTTATCCACCATGTTTCTACTTAACTTCTTTAAACATCTGTAATACAGTTATAATACCTGTTTTAATGTCCTTATCTGATAATCCCAACTTCTGTGTCAGTTTGTGATTAGTTTTCATTGCTGATTTTTATCTTCATTTGGGTCTTATTTTCCTGTTTCTTTGCATGCCTCTTTTGTTTGTGAATTTTACATTGTTAGGTGTTGGTTATTTTTATATTCCTATAAATATTCTTGATGTGTGTTCTTGGATGTGGTTATTTGGAAACAGTTTGATCTGTTTCCTATTTACTTTTAAAATTTGTTAAGAAGGACAAGACTAGACTGAGTCTAGAGCTAATTATTCACCAACACTGAGCAAGACCCTGTTTACTGTATCCAATGTCCTATAAATCATGAGGTTATCTGGTCTGGCTAGTGAGGACAGGTGCTGCTGTCAGCACTCTGTAAGTGCTGGCCACTATGATCGGTAATCATTTCAAGTCATCTCCTTTCCCGGGTTTTGGGTAGTTTCATCACGTGTATGAGCTGATCAGAACTCAGCTGAATACTCAAGGGGAAGCTTCTGCAGATCTCTGATATTCTGTCTCTGTGCAGAAATCTTCTCTAGTACTCTGTACTGTGAGTTATTTCTGTCTGAATGTCCTCAAACATTCAACTTCCCCTTCAATTTAGTGATTTAGTGGGCCCAGCCCAGGTGCCCTCTTCCTATGCTGTTGCCTGGAAACTCTGTCAACATAGGAAGCTCAAGCGATGGTAGGGCTCACTTTCTGTTTCCCAATACTTTAGGAGGGTCATCCATTACCTAATAGCCCATGTCTTGAAAACCATTGTTTCATACAGTTTGTCAATTTTTTATTACTTCAAACAGGAGGGTATTTCTAGTCCCTGTTACTCCATTTGCTCGGAGGTAGAAGTGCCCTTCAGACTATGACCTTTAAATGCCGTAGATTTCTGGTTCATTTTTACCTAAGTTTGTATAGCTAAGAAGGAAGGCAATTCTAGGTAGATCATTTGATTAGTTGTATTTCTTTCTCCTTCATAAGGAAAGTGATTCCTTTTTTTCAGACAAGTCATAAAGTGAGCATGACTGAATGTTGCCTTTTTCCTGCCTCCAACATCTTTCTGTAGTACCTCTGTTCCACACAGTAAGAAGTCAACATACCCATTCTGCATTGGACTCAATCAGGATCCCCATTATAGGGGCCACTATAACCAGTTTCACATGCTTACAAACTTTTCCAAACTCTTCCACAGTTGATCTACTTAGGTCTTCTTGCTTCAAGTCTCTAAGTTAATAAACAAAGTAAATCTATGTTGATGAATTGATGGATTAATATAGAATTACCTTTTAATAAAAGAACCTTCTGTGGAGTCATAACTAACAAAAGCAATACATTCTGGGGAGAAAGTTTCAGACAGCAGACTATTTGAATATATTAGGCTAGTTTTAGTAGGATGAAGATATTCTGTAGTTCCAAGGACTGGAATTATATATGTTGTGTCTTCCCAATTGCGGTTTATCAAATTCAGCCTCTTTATTATCAAATTCTGCCTTTCTGATTCTAATGATTTCAATACCAATATATATAACATACAGTGTTATATTAGTTTCAGGTATATAATGTAGTGATTCACCAATTCTATACATCATTACTCAGTGCTCATCGTAAGTGTATTCTTAATTACCTTCTACTTATTCAGGTTATATTCCAGAAACTCATTTTACTTGTCCTGTGACCTATGAATGTGAATAATGTAAATTTTTAGAATCCAGAAGCATACAAATATTACACAATAAACTAATCTATCATCCTAAATTTAGTTTGAGAATTTTCTGATATTTATGAGCTTTTATTCATAAGTGTCCAATACTCTATGAATAAAATTAATAGAATTCAAAGTAGTTTTCCTTTTAGACTTGAACCAGACAAAATGATTCACATGCTTAAATAATCGAATCATATTTTAATTATTTTTGATGACAATATGGCTTTGCTTTAAATTACAGATATAGGGGTGCCTGGGTGGCTCAGTTGGTTAAGCGACTGCCTTTGGATCCCGGAGACTGGGATCAAGCCCCGCATCAGGCTCCCTGCTCGGTGGGAAGCCTGCTTCTCTTTCACTCCCCTTGCTTGCATTCCCTCTCTAGCTGTGTTTCTCTCTGTCAAATAAATAAATAAAAATCTTAACAAAATTACAGATATAAACAAAATATTTATCAAATTATAATGCAAAAAATGAGAACTGTGCCTGTGATTTCTTTATAAGGGTAGGTTGTGCATTAAGAAGTCATCCAATTATACAGTTGTCTTCAGGGACTAATAACCTATGATAACACTGAAGATTAATTCTAACAAAACACATGACTTTCCAGTGCTGGCCAAGAAGTTCAAGAAGTACCCAGAGACCGAAGAAAACTTTATATATAAAATATGCTCCTCTAATTCAGAGAATAAGCAAAATTAAATTTATAATTATTAAAAATTATAATTTACAAGAAAGTTTCAGTTCTGTGTAGAAAATTTTTCTCATTTAATCAGCATGTGTCTTTCCCCTGGTATGACCTTCCTGCAGTGAAAATGGGAGAAGCTTTGTTTCCTGAGTCATGCATCTGTGCTTCACCTGTGCACGGAATGTTTTACCACCATGGGCTACTCCTCACTTTGCTGTCAGTTACCACCTCAAACTTCTGGACTTTGATCTCTCAAAAAACTCTTGTTCCCATCACACTGACCTCAGGAGAGAGTCACACCACACCTGTTTATAGCACAATTTCACCATTATTCACCATTCCAATCCCCAAGGCTATAAAAGTCATAAAATCTCATGGAAGTTTTAGAGACACAGTGAGGCTTTAAAATGTTGTAATACAGATGAATTAGAATCGAGTATTTGACATTTTTGTCCCTAGCCCTTTGTACGTCCCTCAGAGAGGAATGTTTCACTGGCTGTTTTTCTCTAGAGGTATCAGTCGTCTGCCAACTTGACCAATCTCTTCCCTCATCTATTTTCTCTGTGGTCTCTTTTTTTACTGACTCCCACTTTCATGGCCATGTATTATTAAAGGTAGTTTAGCTATCATTTTCTTGCATGATCTTCTTAGAAGCTATGCCCTTGGGGCAGATGGAAGTATCCCAGCTACCATCTAGGAACTTTCCATTCCAGAGGGACTTGAGTGCAGATAGAAACATTCCTTCACAGTCTAATGACAACCTCCCACTTCCGGTAGCCTTCATACCCAACCTGTTTCAGCAACAAGCTCTCAAGACCACAGCTTCTCCTCATCCCTCAATCTCTGACACTGAATTTTTAAAGTCTTCTGTGATAATCATTAACCTGTAACACAATACAATTTGAAGAGACAGAATAAGTTTAAATTTTTATTAAAAGTGAAAGGATCATGACAGAGGCCTACGGGGAACTACTGATTTTAACAGTGATCATTTCAAAAAACTATCAAAGAGGAAAAGATTCCAACCAAGCGGTGGAATTCCTCGTTCTCTTTCTAAAACAATTATAGTATTATAATGAACACTTGATCTATCACCTTTTGCTTCCTATGTCTCAGCATTTTACATACTGGAAAATAAGGGTTAACAGCTGTCTCTTTGGCCTTTTCCCTAGAGTCGGACATGCCTGAAGGTTTGACCTTTAGTCTTGTAGCAGCAGCTCAGGAATGGTTATAAATTACCTTTGTTGGATACAAGACAAACTGAAGTCCTGTGTACCAGACCGAGCACTTGAAACTCATTGTCAAATGTGTTTAATGAGTGATTGGGAATGAATGAAATGGTGCTGCCCTGCAGCATGGGGGTTATTCACATAAACCTGAGGAAATTAGACTAGACAGTTATATGCATATGGCTCAATATAAAAGCTGAAGGGACCTCAGAGCCAATGACTTCCCTGAGCTGAAGTTGTATCCAGTCAACTTTGTTCCTTGTAGACTACACATACCCAGTGTGCAGAATGATTGGGACATCCAAGGCTGTACCTAGGGATCACAAGACCATTGTTGTGTTGTTATGTGTGCCATGATGCTTGTCTTGTAAGCTTTCTTGAAGATAATCAACCTTACTGCTTGAAGAAGCCTACTGTGAATCTCGGGTTTCTCAATCTGAAGTTAAGACCACAATTCCTGGTAAAGCAGAAGGTGTCACACATACATTATTTTATTTAATCCTCATAATACTCCAATGCAGTCAGAAGTTCTATGAAACTAATGAATTGTTGAACACTATAACAAAAACTTATGATGTACTCTAAGTTGGCTAACTGAACATAATGAAAAATAAGAAATAAATGAGTAAAAAAGAAAAATAGTCAACATTTCTGTTTTGCAGATGAGAAAAATACAGAGTTTAAGTGAAACAGGTCAAGGTCATACAGCTTATGATTGGAATAAACTATTTCTCATTTCTTACCTATTTTCAAAACTAATTTTTTGCTAATAAGCATATATTTTCAGCATCTTAAAACTAGGAAATATTGACTTAATATTTTTGTCTATAAGTAGCTCCTCTTAGGAGCCCTATGACTTAAAATTTATTCTTAGAATCTCTATATTATTTTTAAATAAAATGTAGTAGAAATAATATTTTATTTTATGATTATCAAAGATTTTTTGCCTGCCTATTTTTTTTACAACACATATATGTTGTACATGACACACAATTTGACATTCTGTGTGGGGGGTTTTTCACTTATAGTTTGGGGGAGACAAAAGTTAACTTCTGCATAAGAGTTGACATTCTTTCCCCCTTTTATTGCCATCTACAGTAACTTTGGCTTTATTTGTTCATCTTCCCTACCCTTCTTCCAACTTCCATAAATCATTTTATCCTTGCCAGTTTTTTCCCTGGGTTTTTCTGAGGCAAAATTAATATAATGGGGAAAGAGAGAAATAGATTTGAGAACCCAAGACAGGGGACTTAGATTAAGAAAGGGTTGAGATTTGTTTCTAAGAGGAAAAAAGAAGGCAGAACCTATGAGGACTTCAAGAGGAAGGATCTTTGGGAAGGCTGATTGGATCAGCCTGAGATTGGATCTGGGGAAATGGTGAGAGATGTTGAGAACATAAAAATGGAGAAAGATTATTTTCTTTATGATTTTATTTATTTATTTGACAGAGAGAGACACAGCTAGAGAGGGAACACAAGCAGGGGGAGTGGGAGAGGGAGAAGTAGGCCTCTCACTGAGCAGGGAGCCTGATGCAGGGCTCAATCCCAGGACCCCCGGGATCATGACCTGAGCAGAAAGCAGACACTTAATGACTAAGCCACCCAGGCACCCCAAGAAAGAATATTTCTTTTGAAGTTTTTTTTCTATATTTCCATGTGTTTTAGAGACCCCCGCAAAATATTTAAATTGATTTAATTTAATTTTGGTTACTGGATTCTGTTTCTATATTTGAAAGTAACTCTAGATACTAGATCATAAAGCAACACAATTTATGTTCAAATATTTTCTTAGTACAAATGTGTTTGATTAATTTCATTAAGGCTATTTCTAATTTCTCAGTATATGCAAATGTTATTGCTACATTAGCATGTTAACCTTGCCCTCATTTTTAATTATTATTTTTGTAGAAGAGTTACTTGGTTGTTAGATATGAACATTCATATTTAAGGCTTTGATCCACAGTGTAAAAAGTTTTTATAGACTTTCTAGACTTTTTATATTCCTATCATGGTAAACGGTCTACAGTATGGGTTCAGTGATAAGTTATTAGCAAGTGAGGTCTCAAATCTTCATCTCCTAATTGGGTTTCTCCCTTGAACTTTGGAAGGGCATCTCCAACTACCTAATGGACATCTTCACTTAAATGTCCCTGTTAGATTTCAAAGTAAAAATTTCAATTGCAGGCATTTAACCTGCATTCTTCCTTGCATTTACTATTTGAGATAATGTCATACCATTTAAGATTTAGAAGACTGGAAGTCATTATTCACTATACTCCCTTCCCCTCTCACTCATTTCTCATCAGATGCTAAGCTGCTTTTCCGTTAAATATTCTAAGTCCTGCCTGTTTCCTCCTCTTTGCTATGACCACACTGTTTCAGGTCCATATCACTAAGCTAAGCCTCTCTAGCTACAGCCTTTCCCCTCCTTAGTACATCCTCATTGTGGCCAAGGCGGAGATTCACCACTACTGTTTAAAACCCTTCAGTGTCTCCCATATTCTTTAGCGGCTCTCCCAACATGTGTGCAAAGAGAAGGTTACAGGAGTGCCAGAGCTGTAGGAGGCCCCAGGTGGTCACCCTTGGTTGTCAACAGTCCTGACGGTGTAGGTAAGTGTGGTAAGTATATATTGCCCTTTCTCTGTGGGCCTTGATATGAAAACACTTGAGCAACTCTGACAAGAGAATAATCTTCATTATAGCATTTAAACCCTGTTCCTGCATGAACCCCACCCACATCCCTTATCTCACATCACTTCCCCACTGGTGCATTTTTCTGTTAATAAGTCCCAAATGTCCTGCACACTTGGTTGTTTCTTGCCTTTTTCTGACCCGTGAGTCCCCTACTCTCCCCACTTCTTCCCTCACACACAGCCTTTGCCACACTTTAGGAATCAATAATCTCCCAATTCCTATTTTGTTTAAGTATGGATTAGTGTCTCTTAAAGTCTGGTCTGTAAATAGCATGCACCAGAATCACATAAGGGTTGTTTAAAAAAAAAAAAAGAACTGAGACCTGGGTCCACCCAGGAATAGAACTGAATCAACATTTGGACTTGGAACCCATAAAAATCCACCACTTAAATTACCTCCCATGTGTTTATTTTACAGATTAAATTATGTAAAACATTACTGTACACAAAACCTCACTGAATGAAAGAGTTTACAAATCATGGTTAAGATATGCCATAAAATAGCAGAAACAAGTAGAGTTAGGTAAGAAAATTCAGTGAAGTATTTGCAAGAAGAAGAACATGAAAACTACCCTTCATTTAAAAAATAAACGGTTAGGGGCACTTGGGCACTTGGGTGGCTCAGTCATTAAGCGTCTGCCTGGGGCTCAGGTCATGATCCTGGAGTCCCTGGATTGCATTGGGCTCCCTGCTCGGCGGGAAGCCTGCTTCTCCCTCTCTCACTCTCCCTGCTTGTGTTCCCTCTCTAGCTGTGTTTCTCTCTGTCAAATAAATAAATATAATCTTTAAAAAATAAATAAATGAAATAAAAAACAGTTATACAGATGGTAGGGACTATAATTCACCCTAAGAATGAATGAGTTCTATCTTTATGACAGTCTATACTCTAAACAGTTTCAATATTTAAAAAAATGATTACCTATTAGAGTAAATTAAAATGCCTTTAAAAAATGTGCCTGGCAGAAAACATGGTCAGTATGATATTTGGAATTTTTTAAAGCCAATTTATTCCCCAACTTCATGATTCTTTGAAATCCCATCATCATCCTCACATTCTTTCTCTTTGAGGATATATAGTATGTGATACTTGGAATTATACTTATTGCCAATGCCCTAGTGGTAAATGACATGAAGAACAAAGGCAAGAGAAATGTAGAAAAAAAATAAATTTTCTTACAACTTACCGCCCATTGATAAGTACTTGACCCAAGCAGAGTGACCTTCCTCCAGAAACTCAACTGCTACAATGTTATTACTTTGCAAAAGCAACTTTAGTTTGACATTGTTAGCCCCACCTCCAGGATCCTGTAAGTCTACTTTAACATATAAAAAATCCTTTTGGAAACTTCGTTTATCTCTAACCCCCCCCAAAATACATGCTGGAAATCATTCTCCATGCAAATGACGCCCTGATATACATCTGATGGTCTCATGACTAGGGTTTTACTAGACAGTATAAATGACTTTATCCTAACAACAGCTAGCCCCTCAAACTCCTGGAAACCTTGCTTCCAAATTCCTTAGAGATTTACACTATTCCTAACCCCTCCCAACTTGAAAATATATAATCCAGCCTTCCTCACAATCCCAGTGCAGCTCTTTCTGCACACAGGTCCTATCCTTCTGCTTTCATAAAACCACCTTTTTTGCACCAAAAATGACTCAACAATTCTTTCCTGATTGTTTGCTCCCAGATCCCAACATTTCACATTAATGATTACATGATAAATAATTTTTTTTAAAGATTTTAGTGATTTGTTCGACAGAGAGAAACACAACGAGGGAGGGAACATAAGCAGGGGGAGTGAGAGAGGGAGAAGGAGGCTTCCCACCGAGCAGGGAGCCTGATGCGGGGCTCGATCCCGTCTCTCCGGGATCATGACCTGAGCCAAAGGCAGTCGCTCAACCAACTGAGCCTCCCAAGCGCCCTGATAATTATTATTTAATACCGTTCTTTCTCATGACAAGCAGTAGCTTATTACTCACATGTGGAACCTATTTACAGGGTTAATTGATGATCTTCCCCTAGCATCTCCCTCCCTTGATTATGTTTTCTGATTTATGATTGCCAGTTATGTTTACATTAATGTTTTCCTTCATAAAGCTAAAAGTCTGGAGGCATATCTGTCTTACTATATCTGTAATAGGGGCTATGTAATTCTGGGGAACCAGAAGTTTTAAATTGTACAATGTTTAAGAGGTCTCATGAATACTGGAATCAATATTTCCAAATTCTGAATGTCTGATATGGCTATATTGAAAAATATGTTAAACAAGAAATTTTTTTAGATATTTGAATGAACTATTCAGTGAGTGGCTTCACTTTTCCTCTCAAAGCCTTAAATTTCTAGGCAAAATGAGAATAATTATCTTCATCACAAGCTTTGTATTAAATGAGATAAATTAAACTATGTAAACTACTCAGTATAATGCCTGACACGGAACAAGATGGGTGACAAAGTTTAGCTGTATCTGATACCCAAGGAAAGTATGAATCATAGACTTCCCTAATTTAAAAATAAACAGGATCCTGGAGATTTATTTAGATCCAAACACAAGGAATATGAGGATAAAAGGGCAGGGCTTATCGGGTTGCTTCTGCTTTTCACACTGAGTCCCTTGACATGGACGTATCTGCCTCTCTTCTTGCTCGTCCAAGCCTAGAGAATGCAGCAAGTTCATGCACACTTTCCCTTAGTTCTAGGGCTTAGTTCAGAACCTAAAGCAGTTTCAACAGCTAGCTGCTGCAGCTGAACAGAAAATTAAATGCACATACATACCCTGTTCTCAGTGCTCTATACAGAGTTGCATAAAGAAAACCAAGAGGCGAAATAAATTAGATATAATGAGGTAAGTTAAGAGAAGAAGATATCTCTTTATTTCTATAATTATTTAAGTTTATAAATAGAGAAAATAATTCTTTAATTATCTTATGATTAGCTTAGGAGAAAATGTAGAGATATAGTCAGTAATATAACAGGCAGATTGAAGAGACTTTTCTTAACGCTTTTAGTCCGGAAAGTATTCATTAATATGGAGGCCAGTACACTGAAATGGCCCTAATGCCTTTGCAAGCTTTTGTAAACAAACCAAGACCTATACCTGCAATGCCTCAAGGTTAAGAAATTAAAACCTCAGGACAACCAATTGCAAATAGCCAACCGGGCTTTCCTGAATAAAAGCAACAGCTTAAGCATTGGCCAAATAATTGCCTTATTTTGCTTCCACCTGCTCTCTATAACAGTCCTCCCCTAGCTCTTTGTTAGGGAAATGCTCCTAACCCTGTCCCATTTGGCACTACCTGATTCAAAAAAAATTTTTTTGTTCAAATAAACTGAAAATGTGTAATTTGCTTCAATTTATCTCTTAACAGTAGCTTCTTACAATAGTGCATTTGATGCAGTTTTTAACCACTGATAGTTAAAGTGTCAAATGTCTTTCTTCCCTTCCAGTCTCTGGTAGAGGTGTGTGATACTGTGATGTAAGTCTTCATCCATAGTTCCTGGCACTCAGCTCCTAAAACTCTTGTAATTTCCTAAGAAACATCGGAGCACCATTTTTATAATATTTAGTCTTTTGTCCTTAGTTTCTGAAACAGTTCCTGAGTGATAAAGGTGAAAGGAGTGTCTTGCTAATCATTGTGAGCCCTCTAGGCACACCACTATTTGTTAATTAGGTGATTTTTGGAAAGCCCTTAGATAGCCACGGGGTGGGGGCTGGTTGCCTGAACCAACCCTGTAATTAGAGAGTTGGAACTATTAGCCCCATCACCTAATCTCTAGGGAGGGGAAAACTGGAGGTTGAGTTAATCACCAATGGTCAATGATTTAATCAATCGTGACTATGTAATGAAGCCTTGATTTAAAAAAAAAAAAAAGCCTAATTTAAGGGGTTTGGAGAGCTTCCGGGTTGAACATGTGGAGATGTCTGGAGAGGGCACAAAAACTCTGCACCCTTTTCCACCTTCCATACCTTGCCCTATGCATCTCTTCCATCTAACTGTTCCAGAGCTGTATCCTTTTACAATATGTCCATAATCGGGTAAGTAAACTGTTTTTTTCTCAGCTCTGTGAACCACTCTAGCAACTTACAATGCCTGAGAAAGTGGCTGTGGGAACCTCTGATTTAGAGTCAGCCTGTCAGAAGCCTGAGCAACAACCTGGACTTGAAATTGGATATATGACATGGGGAAGGTTCAGAGCCCTTAACCTGTGGGGTTTGCACTGACCCCAGGTAAATAGCGTCAGAATTGAACTGAATTAAAGGACACTCACTTGGTATCTATGGAGAATTGAGAAAACCCACACCTTTGGTGGCCAGAAGTGTTGAAGTGCTGAGTATGAGTAAGGTAGTGAGTAAAGGAAAAAATAGTTTTCCTTTCAAGGTTCTAATGATAAATGAAATGAAGATGAAGGGGCACCTGGGTGGTTCAGTCAGTTCAGTGTCTGCCTTTGGCCCAGGTCATAATCCTGGAGTCCTGGTCTTGAGCCCAGTGTCCTGGGCCTCGCTGCTCAATGGGGAGTCTTTCTCTTCCTCTCCCTCTGCCCCTCCCCACCCCTGCTTGAGTTCTCTCCCAAAAAAATAAAATCTTAAAAAAAAATGAAATGAAGAGAGGTAGGAATTTATAACATACAAACTAGATATGCTAATCTCTAAATTATAGTTGAAATTAACATCAAAGTATAATTTTATTAAGGCCAATGATTTCAAGGCAAGTTTGATTATATTTCCTTTCAGAAAAATTTCTTCATATCACAAGACTAGTTTGACCTTTTTGGACTAAATTTTCTACCTCTGTATCTAGAAAGAATGCCCAGATCAATGCAGAGACATCTGGCAATATCTCAGAGTGTGATATTCTCTTAGATAATATGTGAACAGCCTTTACACATTTGTTGGCTCCACAATAGTATGGATATGCCCAGAGAATAATGACCTCTTTTATAGTCAATCCTTACTCATATTAACTGCTTGATAAATATTTGTTGAAATGTTTGTCAATGTCATTTAAATTTTTATTATTCACTTTATTATTTTGAATATTCATGGCTACTTAAATAAATTGGCTTAGAAATATCTTCCTGGAAGTTAGAAACAAGAAAAAAAATATGAAGCAAACTATATTATTTCTTTCAAATATTTTCTGCCTTAATACAGCCCTTGTCCCGTGACATCAGGCTTAGCTACCTTTACATGGTTCTACCATTGCTCTTTTCCCTCTACCATAAAAACACCATTTTTCTGGAAAGGGACTGTCCCTTCCACTTATGTCCCCAAATGAAAAAGACACACAAAGTAGAGTTATAGTCAAACTGTATTATGGAAACACAATATAAACCTTTATTGTTTTAAAGACTTTTTATTTATCCGACAGAGAGAAATGCAACAAGAGAGGGAATACAAGCAGGGGGAGTGAGAGAGAAAGAAGCAAGCTTTCCATCGAGCAGGGAGCCCGATGCAGGGCTTGATCCTGGGACTCTGGGATCATGACCTGAGCCAAAGGCAGATGCTTAACGACTGAGCCACCCAGGCGCCCCAAACCTTGTTGTTTTAAACCATTCATTTTTTTATAAAAGATTTTATTTATTTGACAGAAACACAGCCAGAGAGGGAACACAAGCAGGGGGAGTGAGAGAGGGAGAAACAGGGAGCCGGATTTGGGTCTTGATCCCAAGACCCTGGGATCATGACCTGAACCGAAGGCAGATGCTTTAGGACTAAGCCACCCAGGCACCCCTGTTTTAAGCCATTCAAATGTTGAGTTTGTTGCTGCAACGTAACCTAGTGAAAGGTGGTTCATACAGGGTGAGATTACTAAAAATACCTTTACTTATGAAACTCTATGATTCAATTATTTAAAATAATCATGGAATCATAAAATGTAGATCTCAAAGGAAACTTGGTAATTATATTAACCTAACCCCCTCATTTGACAAGTGAGGAAAATTAGAGACCTGTGAGCTTAAATGATGGATTTATGGACAGGCAATGAACTAATGATGGACCAGGGCCTGAATCTGAACATCCTGACTCTACATATTCAAAAATATAATTGTTCTTCACCTACATTTAGAAGGAAAGATAACTAAAATTATAGAAAGATAAGAAATCACAGTACTTTATCTACCTATTGCTGCTAACTCGCACTTGATTTTTTCAATAGTGATACTCCGTTTACTAAGAGTTGTTTTCCTTCTCTCTCCTTGTGCTCAAAACTACAAATCTGACACTGACTGGACAGAACATCAGTTGCTGAATAGACTTGGTCTCGGCGTGAAGCAGATTGAACTGTCATGAGATTGAACCGTAAACGCAACCTCGTTAGCCGCCTGCTCTCACTAATTTGCCTAAAGTCGGCTTATTTTAAAGGGTCAAAGAATTTTGAATTTAGAGAAAAGAACTATTCATTAGGAATTATCAGGACAATTATGTAATGAACCAAAAAGACTACAGTGAAAGTAATGTGGGTCACAGATGAGCAATTCCTATCTCTCTGGAAGTTAGTCACAAGAGTGGGACAGCAGTTGAAACTAAACATTTTTTATCTGGAAAAGTTTTAAAGGTGGAATAGATACTTAGTTATCTAGGAATAATAATTTTTTAAAGACCTGATTTTTTGTGTTTGCCAAAATTTTTGTGATGCAGTTACTTCCACCATTGCGAACTAGAGGGATTTAATAACAGACATGCAAAATTCCTGAATGTTTACGTTTTCGCTTTTCTGAGCTAGTATGAGGCTTAGGACCTGACAGACCTGAGTTTAAATCTTAATTTTATCACCTTATAACTGTGTTTTAAGTATTTTACATACGCTACCTTGGCCTTAGGTGTTTTAATCAGCTTCATAATAGCTACTGTGTAAGATCACTGTAAAAATAGATATATAACTGACACCCCTCCTATTACTTTGCTCTATTTTGCTTAATCTACTCCAGCTATGTTGAACATCTTGCAGTATCTCAAACACTCTAGGCACATGCCTGCCTCAGGACCTTTGTACTTACTATTTTCTTTGCCAAAATATTATTCACCCAGATATGCTCACATCTCATTTGTTCTCTTTCTCTCATCTTCTGCTTTGCTCCAAAGCACTATTGCCAGCTCACAATTGCATGTTGTGCTTATTTATTTGGTTTTTGTCTCTCTTACCCCATTAAAATATAAACTTAATAATAGCAAGGATTATGGTCTCTTTGTTGACTACTGCATCCTCAAAGTCTAAAACAGTATCAGCCATAAGGACTGAGTAGAAATAATAAATCAAGTGATTGAATAAAAAACTTTTAACATTTATTAATTATCCTATCTTGAGGCTAGGGGCAACTAATCTTACCTTGATTTCCCCTCTAGAACCAAGAAACTTTCGGTTGCTGCCAAAACCATTCAGCTCTAAATAGTCCTGCCCATTCCTACCACAGAGTCTTCTCTCATTCTGTGTCCCTTCCTGTTATTATTGGCTTGAATTCTCCATTTAATAGAACTTTGCTGAGAACAAAGGAAAAGCTAGGGAATATAGGATAACCTACCTAATATATTGCTGTAAAACTTTGGAAAAATCGCTGCTTTTTATTAAATTGGTAAAGAAACGCTAGAAGATTGATTAAAAGGTATTAATGATATCAACAAACAGGATCTAGTGCTAGATGACTAAGTTACTCTCCTTCTCTAATTTCACTGCTTTGGCAAAAACATAAGAGGAAAACAAATAATGGCATATTAATAAACACAACAAATAATGCATGCACAGTAATTTATAATCCATGTTTTGAATTGATCATGAAAGACATAGTAATCTTTTGGTGCCCCAAGTAACAAATATAATTTCAAAAGAAAAGCAGCTTAAAGTAATGAACATTTATTTAAGTAAAGAGCTAAGCTACTTGTCCCAAGAAAATATGGAAACACATTTATACCCAATTCTAGTGCCAACTCTCAATATTAATCAGACACTGATTTGATTTCATAGGGCAGATCTATGAAGGAGAAAAGTTCTGAGCACTCAATTCAAACCAGAAGGTTGAATGTGTAGAAGGTGGGGATAGTGTAAAGAAAGATGAAAATAGGAGCAAAATATGAGCATACTGTATTGACCATTTAACCATGTTTTAAAAATCCTTTTATAATTCAGTTTGCATACGAAGTTAACTTACCCAATAAAAGCAGTTTCATCATATATCAGAGTTTTATTCAGAGTAGATATTATAGGATGAATTGTTTCCCAAGAAGATATATTTTTAAAAGATTTTATTTATTTATTTGAGAGGGAGAGAGCATGTGTGCACATGCATGTGAGCAGGGGAGAGGGGTAGAGGGAGAAGAGACTGCTGAACAAGGAGCCCAATGTGGACTCAATCCCAAGACCCTGGGATCATGCCCCTAGTTGAAGGCAGAAGCTTAAATGACTGAGCCACCCAGGTGCCCCCTCGCAAGAAGATATGTTGAGATCCTAACTCCTAATACATAGTACCTAGGACCAAAACCTGTAAACAAGGTCCTTGTAGATGCTGGCAAGCTAAGGTGATGTTAGTAGATGACTCTCATCCAATGACTGATGTCCTTTCCTTTTTTTTTTTTTTAACATCTGAAGTCTTTATAAGAAGAAAAGACAGACAGACAACAGCAAATGATTAGAGATTGAAGTGATACTGCTGCAAACCAAAGAATGCCAAGGACGGAAGCCCACCATCAGATGCTAAGAAGAGGCAAGTATTTTCTACAAGGACCTTAGAGGGAGCATGGCCTTCCTGACACCTTGATTTCAGACTTCTAGCCTCCAGAGCTATGGGAGAATAAATGTTTGTTGTTTAAGCCACGCGGTTTATGATACTTGGTCATAGCTGCCTAAGGAAACTGACATACCATAGCCAAAAGCTAGAAGAAACCAAAATAACTTTCAATAGGTAAAGGAATAAACAAACTGGTACATACAATAGAATATTATTCAGTGATAAAAAGAAATGAGTCCAGTCACAAAAAGACATGAAGGACCCTAAATGAATTCTGCACCTCGAAAGAAGCTAACCTGGTTTTATGATTCCAATTATATGGCATCCTAACCTCTATAGGCAGTAAAATGATCAGTGGTTGCATGGGGGGTTGGGGCAGGAAAGGAGGTCAAAAAAAGGAAAGCACAGGGAACTTTTAATATAGTAAAATTATTCTGTATAATATTGTAATGTATCTTATTGTATGCAAATTTGAAAAATCATTTCGAAAGTCAGGGGAATCCCAGGAAGAAATGTTGAGTGTGACACAACAATCTAACTCTATTATAAATGTATGAAACAATCACACAGAAAAGGGGGGAGGGAAAAGGCACTGACTTAAGTAGCATTAGAAACAGGCAGAGTGTTAAGATTAAAGACAAAAACGAGGTGCCTGGGTAGCTCAGTTGGTTAAGCGACTGCCTTTGGCTCAGGTCATGATCCTGGAGACCCAGGATTGGGCCTCACACCAGGCTCCCTGTTCGGCGGGAAGCCTGCTTCTCCCTCTCTCACTCGCCCTGCTTGTGTTCCTTCTCTCGCTGTGTTTCTCTCTGTCAAATAAATAAATAAAATCTTAAAAAAAAAAAAAGATTAAAGACAAAAGGAAATGCACATAAATGCTCTACTCAAACTCATAAAGTTATTTCTGTAGGATTATGGGTGAAGAATTTGATGCTTCTATGTATTTTATATACTTTTTAAACTATATTTACTGAATTTAAATAAGTACATGGGTGGCAGGTGGTAGAAACCAAATTTCTCACTGTTGGAGTGGGAATTTACAGGTCATCAAGGGGAGAAAGCTAGAATTATCCAATCCATGTGATAATAAAGTTAGAGGTATAAGTATTAAAACACATCTAGCTTAATATGTACCGATGTACATATATATACACATATTAACATACACACATTTTATTTCTATGCTCTGTCAACTGAGGTGGCCTAAAACAAATGACACCCCAGCGGCAACAAGCATATGTTACATTTAAATCTTGGTTTGGTTTGCCATTCTCTAGTACAAGGGAACCAGGACCTGTTGGAATGAGGGCTTAGGCTAGGGTTGGGGCAGGAAATATACAAGATAATCTAGAACATCTTATAGAGCCAGAAAGTAAGGTAGTTTTCAAAGAAAAAAAAAAAAAACACCTCACATCGACAGGGAGTAAGTTAAAAGAGGACAAGGAGCCAACTGAAAGAACATTGAGTAGCGAAAGACGGAACCATTTGAGTAACAAAATAAAGTAGTATTAGATTATAGCCCAGAGAATAAAATAAATAACTATGAGTCCATGCTAATATCAACAAATACTTGAATAAATTAATAAATAGACAGGAAGAATCAAATTTCTCATGCAGAAGAATCACTAATAATTAATGTAGATATTCCACTCTCCAAGAGTGGGGCCATAACTCCCCTTAGGTGTAGGCTGAGCATTGTGACTTCCTTTCTAAGAATAGAGAACAGACAAATACCACCTCCTAGGTGATCAATAGTCAAATCGCGTTGATGGTATATATCCTTGATATGATGTAATGGGAATGGTATTTATCCTCTGTGGTCTTCCTCTCAATGACCGATAACTCCAGTCTTACCATGAGAAGAACAAATAAATTCCAATACTGGAGGATCCTATAAAATACCTAATCAGTGCTCCCTAAGATTGTCAAGGTCATCAAAAACAAAGGCCTGAGGTACTGCCACTGCCAGGAGGAACCTAAGGATACAGGACAACTAAACATAATGTGGTATCCTCGATGAGATACTGGAATAGAAAAAATATATTCAGTAAAATCTAGGGAAATCTGAATAAACCATAGACTTCAGTTAATGATATGTCAATATTAGCTCATTAATTGCTACAAATCAAACACACAGATGAAAGATGTTAAGAATAGGGGATGCTGGGTATAAGATATAGGGATCCCTCTGTACCATCCTCTCAATATTTCTGTGAACTTAAAATTATTCTAAAATAATAAAGTCTATTATAAAGAAGTCAAACAATTTAAGAATTTTAAAAATCATGCAAAAATGGCACGAAGATAATCAATTCTTATAGCAGATGTTATAAAAAATTCCCTCACTAATGCATTTAGTAACTATTCCATGAATGACTACCCTGAGTTATGCAGTTGCCTCCCACTGGTTCAGGATACATAAGTCAGCAAAACACCCACGGTTTGTAGAGTCATGTGGTATAATCTCATAGGTAAAAAAAGAAATGAAGCAACACAAAAACAACAATTCCAAATTTTGATGTCCTAGAAGATAAATACAAAGTGCACCCTAAGTGTAGATCACAATGCTGAACCTGGAGTGAGTGGAGATGGTGTGAATGAGAAAGAGTTATACTTTGTGGCGCCTGGGTGGCTCAGTTGTTGCACCTGCCTTGGGCTCAGGTCATGATCCTGGAGTTCTGGGATTGAGCCCCACTTCAGGCACCCTGCTCAATGGGAAGCCTGCTTCTCTCTCTCTCACTCCACCTACTTATGTTCCCTCTCTTGCTATGTTTCTCTCTGTCAAGTAAATAAAGAAAATCTTTTTTAAAAAATGAAGTTATACTCTTATTTTCATTTTCTAAATGAAGAAAATTGGACATCTTAGATTTCCTGATAAATCAAACAGTAACTTTTTTTTTTTAAGTTTTATTTATTTCTTTGACACAGAGAGAGGGAGGGCAGGGGAACGGCAGAGAGAAGGAGAAGCAGGCTCCCCATGAAGCAGGGAGCCTGATGCAGGGCTCCAACCCAGCATCCTGGGATCATGATTGGGCTGAAGGCAGCTGTTTAACTGACTGAGCCACCGAGGCGCTGCCTTTTTTTTTTTTTTTAAGATTTTATTTATTTATTTGAAATCAGCAGTAACATTTAAAAAGTAACTAAAAACTGATTTTTCTTGTCCACTTGAATTTCAAAATATGATATCTTAATACCATTAACGATAATTTTTGAAAATCACCAAAAATGAAAAAAGAATGCAGAGCACCTGGGTGGTTCAGTCGGTTAAGCACCTAACCCTTGATTTCTGCGCAGGCCATGATCTCAGGGTCGTGAGATGGAGCTCTGTGTGGGACTGTGCCCTGGGCGTGGAGCCTGCTTAAGAGTCTCCCTCACCCGCAGCCCCTCCCCTCATTTCTTAAAAAAAAAAAAAGTGAAAAATTCCTATTCTTCAGAAAAATCTGATTTACCTTAGATAAGTTAAAAAAATAGAAGCTAGCTTTATTACAAAGCTGTGATTACCAAGACAGCATGGTACTGGCACAAAAACAGAGATACAGACCAATGGAACAGAGTAGAGAGTCCAGATATGGACCCACAAATCTATGGTCAAATCATCTTCAAGAAAACAGGAAAAAATATCCAGTGGAAAAAAGACAGTCTCTTCAATAAATGGTGCTGGGAAAATTGGACAGCTACGTATAGAAGAATGAAACTAGACCATTCTCTTACACCACACACAAAGGCAAACTCGAAATGGATGAAAGACCTCAACGTGAGGCAGGAATCCATCAAAATCCTGGAAGAGAACATAGGCAGTAACCTCTT
>PITA01003027.1:0-123702 GCA_004023965.1 Spilogale gracilis | reverse complement strand
CTTCTGTACAGCAAAGGAAACAGTCAACAAAACAAAGAAGCAACCCACGGAATGGGAGAGGATATGTGCAAATGACACTACAGACAAAGGGCTGATATCCAAGATCTATAAAGAACTACTCAAACTCAACATCCAAAAAGCAGATGAACACATCAAAAAATGGGCAAGAGACATGAAGAGGCATTTCTCCATAGAAGATATACAAATGTATAATAGACACATGAAAAACTGTTCATCGTCACTAGCTATCAGGGAAATTCAAATCAAAACCACACTGAGATACCACCTTACACCAGTCAGAATGGCCAACATTAACAAGTCAGGAAACAACAAGTGTTGGAGAGGCTACAGAAAAAGGGGAACTCTCTTACACTGTTGGTGGGAATGCAAGTTGGTGCAGCCGCTTTGGAAAACAGTGTGGAGATTGCTTAAAAAATTAAAAATAGAACTACCCTATGACCCTGCAATTGCACTACTGGAAATTTACCCCAAAGATACAGATGTAGTGAAAAGAAGGGCCATAGGTACTCCAATGTTCATCGCAGCAATGGCCACAATCGCCAAACTGTGGAAAGAGCCAAGGTGCCCTTCAACAGATGAATGGATAAAGAAGATGTGGTACATATATACAATGGAATACTACACCTCCATCATAAAGAATGAATATCCAACTTTTGTAGCAACATGGACTGGACTGGAAGAGATTATGCTGAGTGAAATAAGCCAAGCAGAGAAAGTCAAGTATCACATGGTTTCACTTACTTGTGGTGCATAAGGGGTAATATAGAGGACAGTAGGAGAAGGAAAGTAAATGGGAAGTAGGGTAATTCAGGGACAGAAACGAAACAGGGGAGACTTTGGACACAGAAACAAACTGAGGGACTTGGAGGGAGGGGTTGGGGGGATGGGAGAGCCTGGTGGTGGGCATGGGCAATGAATCCTTAAACACTAAAAAAATAAAATAAATTTAAAAGTAAAAAAAAATAGAAGCTAAAATCTGCTATATTATTTAGGGAACAGTGAGTAACCTTCATGAAGTAGAAACTATTTTATTATAAGTTGATGAGATAATTATAAAGAAACAAATATAGCTTTTTCTCTAATAATTTGTAGGCAATTTACAGCATGCTCTTGTGAGAATATTAACTAGCACACTGAAAACCAAACTTTTAAATATCTCCACATATGCAGCATAACCTTGAGCAAACTCAAGTCTCCTTGATAATGGCATTAAGATTGGCTATATAGGGTCGCCTGGGTGGCTCAGTTGGTTAAGCGACTGCCTTCGGCTCAGGTCATGATCCCAGAGACCAGGGATCGAGCCCCACATCAGGCTCCCTGCTCAGCAGGAAGCCTGTTTCTCCCTCTCTCACTGCCCCTGCTTGTGTTTCCTCTCTGGCTATGTTTCTCTCTGTCAAATAAATAAAATCTTAAAAAAAAAAAAAAGATTGGCTATATAGTGGGGCATAAACAATGAACCTTGGAATGCTGAAAAATAAATAAATTTATTAAAAAAATAAATAAGACATGAACTAGGTCCCCACCAAAAAAAAAAAGAAAAGAAAAAAAAGATTGGCTATATAAGACCATATACTTATAGATTATATTTGTTCTTTATACTAGAGACTGGTTGAAAAGAAAGTATTTTTTTAAATAACTCTATTTAAATTCAGTCACTTACTGAAAGTTCCAGAAGACTGGATAGTACCCTAAAGTCAGTGAAGTTATTTACATAACTTTAATAATAGTTCCATCAAACCACGTTTTATTTACATACTATGATGTGCTTTGAAGATGGATTAAGACAATTACTTTTAAATTAGTCTAAAGATGGCATTTGCATTAAAAACATTCAATTTACTTCCAAATAGAAAAACACTCAATTTACCTTCAGATGTATAAATGACTTTTTGGATTCATGGTTGCTTTATTATGATAGTTTCTTTAAACCCCTTCACAACAGATTCAAACGTCAAGGTTGCATAGAGAGTTATTATAAGGTGCCCTTATTATTTAAAGCAGCCCCCAGTAATGGACTATAGGAAAGTCTTACTCCAATAAATTTCTCTCTGCCTACATCAAAACCAAAAATTTATAGATCTTCCTGAATTATTGAAATTCTTAAAATTAAAATAATTCAAATTAAAATAATTCCTGAATTATTAAAGTACATGAGAACCAGTTTTGCAAATTGTGGAACATAGAAGAAAACAATGGGGAGAGTAATAGAAAATTCATTGCAACTCCATGTAAAGGGGAATATCAACACGCTCAGGAAGCAGAAGTGAACGTCACTTCCTGAACCCTGCTCTAATAGTCTTCATGCCCCACGTACTCATCCAGAAGGAAATAAAGAGTGTAAGACCTTGGGCAGAGAGTATAAATGGCACATGCCCCTGGTAGGAGAGGGAGGCATCACTTTTATAAACCACTTTGTATCCAAAGGTGACGCTTTTCTCTCAAACTTAAGGGAATATATTTCAAAATTCAAGATGAAGAGTCATTGACTCATTCAACTAGTATGTTTATTATATTGTAAGCAACATGTTAAGGATCTTCCACATTATCATTTGCAGGGAATCACTGCACGGAAGCTAAGAGCACAGAATGCCGAGCTGACCAAAGGTCTAGTCCCAATTCCACCATTCACTAGCGGTATGGCCTTGGGCAAGTAAACAAACTTGTACAAGCTTCAGGTTCTTCAGCTACTTGATAGGTAGGTTAAGTATATTAAATGGGAACAATGCTTGCAAGACTTATATATTGCCTACCCTCTCTCCTAAATCATTCCTTTGAGGCAAAAGATATGTTTATATTTTAGCATCATCATGTTCTCAATAAAGGTCTCAAGAAAGATTTATTGGGTCATGCAGAACTTGCCATCACCTGCTTTAGAAATCAAGAGCTTGATCAATTATAGGCTCCTAGGATCTACCAGCCATATTAAATATCTGGTGCTGTACTTGAGAGATTATCTCCAATAACCATTTCCTTTCTCTGATGTGCACCAAAGGCTGGAATACACTGATACAGTGATCTGAGTCTTCATCTCATTCTATAAAATGCCAGTGATTATAATAGTGTCTATTTATAGAGTTGTGGCAAGAATTAAATGGAATATAGGATATATATATATATATCTATATATCTATCTATATATCTATATCTATATCTATCTATCTATCTATCTCTATATATATATATATATAATGTTAACACATTAAACACTTGTACGATGAGCTATTATTTTGCTTATTTGACTGGAACATTTTCAAGAGTACTAAGGGACAAGTGTAGAAAAGAAGGCTAAGGCCAGGTGTGAAAGTTTTAAAGTCAGGTACCAAAAAAAAAAGCTAAAGTCAGTGTTTTAACATGGAAGGCAATATCATCATGTCTTGCCAGCAAATATATTAACACAGATAAAAGTTGGCCTGCTTAAAAATTAAACAGTGAAGCTTCTAATTTGTTTTTTCAACTATAGAAATAGTGTGCTAGAGAATAAATTAAATAATTACAAAGTACTTAGAGATAGCAGTAAAATCACCCACTCAGAATTATTTGTAATTATAGGTTCATAATTATAAGACCCTTAAAAAAGAAAGATGCATGCTTTAGGGGTTACATATTCATCTCCTTAAAAGCTAACTGCAGCTGGAATGCCTGTGTGGCTCAGTTGGTTAAGCACCTGCCTTCAGCTCAGGTCATGATCCTAGGGCCCTAGGATCAAATCCTGCTTGGGCTCCTTGCTCAGCGGGGAACCTGCTTCTCCCTCTGCCTCTGCCTGCCACTCCCCCTGCTTGTGTTCTCTCTCTGATAAATAAAATAAAATGTTTGTTTTTTTTTAAAAAAGCTAACTAAAACAAATGCTAAGAATTGTAATACATACTGCTTTGACATTACAAAGTTCTTTGCTATAAAATGTACTGTAAACTCAATTCACCTTTCATTGTATATGTCTTATTTCTTTTGCTTCCTTTCTTCTCCCACCTGTACTTCTCAACATAAGTCTTCCCATCCTCACTTCCTATTGCATGGGCCCCACCTAAAGTTTCAAGGAAGATGAATAACTATTTAAGTAACAACTCTTTTCAACAAATAGATCACCAAAAACCAAAATCCCATGTGTGTGCAGTGCAGTCAGGTAGATTTTACTGTTTGTTTATTTAAAGTTTGACCTGGATTTTTTGTAATTGCCTGGAGCTACCTACCTATAGGTAGAATCCACTCCTATCTCTACCCAACCTTGGATACATGCTCAGATGTAAACTATACAAGTAACAATCACTGGCTACAGATGGTGACCCAGATTATACAACGCTGTGCATTAATGCCAAGTCGTCTTATTCAATGGCAACTGCTCTATGCTTTGCCTTATTGATATTCAGATTCAACAGACACAAATCACATAGCCCCTTTGACAAGCTCACACTCTGTCTTCATTTTAAATGTATTCAATAGCTACTGTCCTTCATAAACACACAGCTGAGGCCATTCAGTCTCCTTTGATTTTCCACACTGTGAGACATCTGACAAGATAGCCTAGAAACATTACTTCTGTTTTTATTTGGGGAAGTTTGTGGAATATAATATCTTCATTCAGAAAACAGAAGCAAACAATAGAAAAGAAGCCCATTTCTCCTGGGTGTTTTGAAAGATTATCCTTTGGGAAAAATTGAGACAATCCCCTTGATTATGAGAAAAATACAAAGGTGGCAATACAAAGTTCTTTAAAAGTGAAGATAAATCCATAGTACTGGGAATAAAATGCAATATAGCTTATGATGAACTTCCTTTCAAAAGATATCAGTTATCAAGTGCAAATCTATTTTATAAAAGTGTAAACACAATAAAATACCTTCATTTCAATCCCCTGCTCACCACCACTGTAAGGGTTAAAAAAGAACATTTTCTAGGAAATCATAAAATTAGAATATTATTCACACTGGTACCACCTGTTCTTTTAACACAAAACACTTGCTTATATCAAATTCTTTGTACTTTTTTTTTAAGTGTTGTATTCTGTAGAACATGCAACATTATCCACTATTTGCTGGAAACATTTAAGTAAGGAAAGGTGCCAAAAGTTCGATAAATGGAAAAAAAACTTACTTTTTATGTAGGTGAGCAGTGAGAAACTGAGGTAGAAGATGAGAAAGTAGTTAATGTTCATAAGCATCATGGTCTTACTCAGGAGACCTGCTCTGATGTGTAGCTGGCGGTTCTGGTCAAGCCCACGCGTGACCCCTGCCTGACTCAGAAAGGAGCGGGTGCCCCAGAGTCTCCGGATGCCATCCCTGCTTCTGCCCCTCTTACAGCTACTTCACTGGAAAACACAGGGACTTAGATTCAAAAAGCAGTTGTGCTATCAAGCATCTTACATGGGAGGATGGGGTGATTTTTCAAACCTGGTGCAGACTTTTTTCAGGCTGGACTGGATTTATCCCCCTCTTGGGCCTTTTCTAATAGTTTTCTACCATTCTTTTGTTTGTGAAGATAGCTTTATACCATTCTAGAACATAGTTTGATAGATATACAGATGAATGTTGATAGATATAAAAATCATTTTTATTTTCATTTTTTAAAATAATGATATGATACTATGTGTGTTATCATACAGCTTGCATTTCTCACTCAGCAATATTTCTAGCAATGTTAAAAGGAAATACATGGCAGAAGTTTTTCTTTTTAACCCTGAAATAAATACATGAGAAATAGAGAAGGAACCATAAAGTAAAAGATATAGAAAAGATAAGGGACACTTACTAGAGCAAGCTTCCTGAGGAGGTGGGGGGAAATGGGATTCCAGTGAGAGTCAGCCTCAAACAGAAGAAAATAGGATTTTAAGTACTTCTGTAGTAAGAACTGAAGAATCACTGAACATGTCACCTACTAGGTATAATAACTGCGGGAAGGGAAGGGTCCCACTGCATCGCAGTCTCATTCATTTGTAATGCTGCTAATCTTGCAGCAGCAAAGGAGCGCCAGTATGGAAGCATTGGAAAACCAGGGGATTCCTCCAGAGATAGGAGTTTTTCAGAATGGGAGCATAAGTAAGTGATGGAGGGACTCACAAGTGGTTTCAAGAGACAATGGGTACTGGCTGTGTAATGAGGAAAGTGATTAACAGACAAAAAGGAAATAAGGTCCCATTGAACAGATGGTCTTGATCTGATAGGCAGTGAGATAGGAAGTGTGTAAACACAAAAGAGATTGCTGATCAGATTTGATCTAGGTTATCCTGGAAACAAATAGTGGAAATTACAAGAAAGTAGATTTGGGGTTAGCTTAAGGAAACTGTGGGTTAGTAAAGTTTAACTTGACACAAAGGTATTTACTTATTTGACAGAGAGAAACAGGATCAGGACCTGAGCCAAGGCAGATGCTTGATGGCTGAGCCACACAGGTGCCCCAACACAAAGATATTTAAGAAGCATTTTGCCATTGGGGAGGGGAACTAAGTAGAGGTTTCTCCTCAAAGACTTCTAATGTGTCTCCCAAATCTTTTTGATTCTATATTCTGTGACCTAGGAAGAAGCAGAATAGAGGAAGTGAGAAAAGTAGTTTTCTCTTGTTTAGAGAATGTAAAAAAATTATATATTAAAAACTTCCTCAAAAGAGATAGAATCTCTTTTTAGGTTACTTTACACTACTGGAGCCCTTTTGCATCTAGATTTGATTTTTAAATCCTTAACAAAATATAACAATTGTTAAATTTTGGCATCAACAGGTATTTCCTGGCACATATGTTTCTGCTTTATATGAATTCCCTTTTCCTGGATCTAGTAAGATCTAGTCATTTGAAAATAAGGTTGAATGTTGTCTCAACTAACAAATTTAAACAGTCAATATTTCTTCCAGATGGTTGATAAATATGCTAAACTGTCTAGGACAATTTTAGATGTAATGTCTAAGTCTCTGAATAATTTTAATGTCATAAATTGTAAAAAGATAAATAGAGCTTAATGATAATCTCAAAACTGAGTTTTGCTAAAATACTTATAAGAGATTTTTTGTAATCACTTCATTTTAACCATATGGTTATGATTCTATTTTGGGCTCCTACAATCTAATATTTCCATTTTGCATTCTTTGTTTATGCGAACTTGATCTCTATTATAATTAGGTTGTTGAAGATCCCCATAATCTTCTTCCCAAATATCAATTATTTTTCTCAATAAAGTTATTTGTAAACATTATCCAAAAATAAATTTTATATCAAGAGTTTAAAGCCTATGTATTCAAAAAGGAAGAACTATTTTTTAATCCAGAGAAGTCTTTTAACCTTAATTCTTTTCCATTCATCTCACTGTTTCTTGATTGTATACTACTGATGTTTATAATGTCGTTTTCCCGTAGTGTTGACTTAAAGAGTTTTTCATTTGTTTTTGAACTTTGTTTTAGATTTGGAAAAATTGTATACTATAAAAACAGAAAAGAAATCTAGTTCTCATGAATGGATTTTAATTGCTGGTTCAATTTTATCTTCGTTTAAATAAAATTAGCATTAATTTGATATGAACATTATCTATAGTCTATAAGAATAGGTATGTTTCCTTATAAGAGAAACCAAATAAAGAGAAACAAGACATTCTACTATATACTGAACCAAGAGTATCTAGTACCAGTGCTAGGACTTTCTCTTTTACAATATCATAGCCCCACAAGGAGTCAAGGGCTCCACACTCTGTTTTGGGGAAAAGTTCCAAGGAACCTGATCTTTTAACAACAAGGAGTTGAGGACACATGGGACAATTAGGACAAGCGCAGACCAGAGCAACTGGGAATGAAAGGGAATTTTCCGTTAGATGATCCACAGGCTATAGGAAGTTGTCCGAGAAAGATCTTCTACAATAATCAGGAGAACAGCTGACCACTTCTTTCATATATGCTCACAAGAATGGAGAAGAATGATTTCAGGCTTTGGTTGAACATCCCTATGTCTCTTTCATGATTAACCATCGTCTTCCAAAGCTGACTCATCTATTATAATCTACCCCCACCTCTCCCACCCTCAACCAGGTCCAACTTACTCTTTTGTCTCCTATCACCAGCTTCTCCAGAGTGAAGCTCTATTACCCCCTCTCTATGCCTTCAGATCAGTTGACCCTCATGGGTGGGTCCTGAGTCTCCGATTTTATAGAGCTCAACATACTACAAATACAAAATATATATCTATTAATCAAAGAAAAGATCAAAAAGCACAAATAGCAAATAACAACATTATAAATGATAAGAAAGATATAATGATTAAAAAGAGGAATGTTGTTAAATTTTAAGAGATTACTTTTTGTAATTCTATGCAAATAGATATAGAAATCTAGATTCAGTGCAGAATTTTGTAGAAAAATACTAATTACCAAGTCTGAACCCAGTAGAGACAGAATAAAATAATGCTTTTTTTGGTGTGTGATTGATGAAGCAAGAGACAATTAAGGAAAGTACCACTTTATATTTCCTATTTCCTCCTATCCTTTCCTCTTTTTCATTTACCTCCCTCCTTCTGCTCTGGGATTAAACCTACAATAAAACATTAGCGCTTAAGTCTTTTATTGTAGGAAATCCAAGCAAAGATACATAAACATGTAGCATGTTAAAAAGACACTGTTTTGAAATGTAAGCTTTATTATTATTCATGTAGGGTGAGGCCAGTAGATCAGTAGATGATTGCCCTTGAAAAGACAGTTTGTTATTCACGATGTCCAAGACCAGGGGAAACAGCAAGCTATGCAAGACAGACAGGGAAGAACCATGGTCAGTCAAAAGACAGAGGGAAAGGGAGAAAAATGTGGGCAAAACTTTGACTCCAATTTCTGCAAGAAGGAACAGGTGACACAGTGTAAGCTAGTTTAATTTGAATAATTTTAGCAGACTCTGGAGTGTAGAGTAAGGGGAAGACTGGTTGAAGATGTAAGAAAGGCAAGAAGGAACTGGTTCTTGGGAGGCCCTTTAAGCTAAATCTGCTTCAAGTATACCAAATAAAAGAATTATGCAAGAAAGCAGTAGGTGTAGAGAAAATGCCCCTAACTTTCCTTAGGAAAGTGGCCTGTAAGATAAACCTTAAACTATGAATCAGAATTAATGATCTGAATAAGGAAGTAGAAGAGAGGTGGGGGGTGTCCTAGACCAAGAAAATACAATGCAAGACATAGAGTTATGGAACAGAATGAGTGTAAGACATAGAATCATGAAACAGAATGAGTATAGAGATGTATAGTTTACTTGAGTGTAAAATGAATGTGGGAGAATGAGAGGGAATGAAGCTAAGCTAGAAATATAGTAGTCAAGTCTTAAAAAGTGAAAGTAAACAGGCTGGACACCATCTAATGGAGCAGCTATCTCCAACTGGCTATTCAGTATTAGGTTCTCTGGGTAGGGCCAGGAATCTGCTTTTTAATACTTCTTAGGTGATTCTGATACAACTAATCTACATCAGTGAGTCCCACAATCTAAGAGTTTTTTAAGTGGAGAGTAATACTGTGTATAAATGGGAGGACAGCTTTGAAAGGGAACAATTGAAGGCAGAGAGTCAAAGTATGAGGCCAGCACATTTTTCTTGGCTGAAATGCAAGGGTCTAAACTGGAGTACTGGACACTCTTATAGAGGAGGGTCAATTCAAGAAACACTGGCAGGACTTCGTTATTGATAGAGGGTAAGAGTGTGGGGGAAGGAGGCATAAAGGATCATCCCCAGACTTCTGGCTTTGCAAGTAGGGATATTTAATGAAGAGAGTAAAGCCAAAGAAATAAGGAATTCCTCTGAGTCTCAATGCTAGGCAATGTCTAAATTTTAAAGAATATGAAAATACAAAATTCATTGTCATATATAAAAATATTTTGCTACAGAAAGCATACACACATGCACATCTATAGGGAGTGGGTTGGATGCAAATAAATACATAGCAGAGCACATGTTTCTATAGGCTTGTGTTGTAGATTACATGGTACAACAGCAGCACGAAATAAACAGTCATACCCAGAGGCAGGAGGTTTCAAATTGGTCTACTTAGAACAGAAGTTCAGCCAGTGGTCATGCTCTAAGGCACTGGGCTAGATCACAGTGGAGAGAATACTGACATGCTATACTTAGGGTACTCAGGACTCCAGGCTCATGAGGTGTTCAAAACAGGGACTCAGGCCCAGAATGGAAAAAATAAACAAATCAGCAAGCTCAGGCAGAAATTCAAATGTTTTGAGAAAGTATAATAGGAATTAAAAGGAAAGAACAAGCTTCATAATCATGTAAGAGAATATTCTAAGAGCAACCAAACTAATTCCAGTTCCCAGTGTCTATTACTTTCACAAAAACATCAGCAGCTCTATAAGGCTTAGTCTAGAGTTTGAAGTTCTCTTGTGACTATAGCTGAGCAAACTGGAATAAAACAATTGACAGGAAAGAGAGCCTTTTTCTCCAAAACAGGCATATGTGACAGCAATAGAGATGCATTCCATTGTGGACTCCTTCTTACAATTATTAATGCTCATTTTTAGCCAGGATATGAACCATTGAAAGGTATTGACTCAATAAATATTTTCCTTGGCTACATTCATATCAAAAAAAGAATTCTTAGATTATAACTAACAGATTACAGATTGCCTTAAGAAATAAAGAATTTAGGTGGCGCCTGGGTGGCTCAGTTGGTTCGGCAACTGCCTTCAGCTCAGGTCATGATCCCAGAGACCCAGGATCGAGCCCACATCGGGTGCCCCATTTGGTGGGATGCCTGCTTCTCCCTCTCTCAGTTCCTCTGCTTATGTTCCCTCTCTGGCTGTGTTTCTCTCTGTCAAATAAATAAAATCTTTAAAAAAAAAAAGAAGTTTTAAGAAATAAAGAATTTAGGTGTACCTGGGTGGCTCAGTCGTTAAGCGTCTGCCTTCGGCTTGGGTCATGATGCTGGAGTCCTGGGATTGAGTCCCACATCCGGCTCCCTGCTCGGCAGAAAGCTTGTTTCTGTCTCTCTCACTCCCCCTGCTTGTGTTCCCTCTCTAGCTGTGTTTCTGTCAAATAAATAAAAATCTTGAAAAAAGGAAGGAAGGAAAAGAAAAGAAGAATTTATTGGCAGAGTACTAAATGCCTCATAGAATAGGTATGAACTCAGGAGAACAGGTGTGACTAGCATGGAACAATGATAATGCAGAATCAAGACAATGACAATCACATAATTTTATCAGGGCTAATGTCACTCAAATGAATTTCATTTTCCCATCTGTCAAGTCCAGAGAGAGAGAACCAGGGTAGGATACCTAAGGTAGGACAGTGCATGTTGATTCGCACATAGCACTGCCAAACTACAGCAAATGGCAAAGTGACTTAGTCCTCCAAACAATGGAGAATGCTGTTATCAAAGGAACAGGAAGTGGATGCAGGCAGCCAAAAGGAGCAAATGCCCTTTATGAGCTAAAGAGAAAAAATTAAGAATCCAAGACAAGCTTGAGTATCCTTAAGAGGCTTTTAAATTTAAACAACAACAAAATCCAATGAATAAATCATTGTACCTTATGATATATTAAAAAATTAGTCCCTATTGGAGAAAAGTCTCACTGCAAATTATTGGATATTTTTTAAATGTCCTATTTTGTTTTACTGAGTTCTGCAGAAGTTTAATTGAGATTTTTTTAGAATTATAGGGAGAACACAAATATTATACATTTTAAAAGTCACATAAGATAAAGCAATTATTTGATTAATTTATTGGTATATATAAACTTAGTATTTTCAAACTGTATAATTGTCTTTAGAAATTATTGTATTTCATTTAAAGGTATATAAAGACACCTTTTAAAAACTGATTTAGCGGGGTGTCTGGGTGGCTCAGTCATTAGCATCTACTTTCCGCCAAGGTCATGATCCCGGAGTTCAGGGGTCAAGCCTCACATTGGGCTCCCTGCTCAGCGGGAAGCCTGCTTCTCCCTGTCTCACTCCTCCTACTTGTGTTCCCTTTCTACCTGTGTTTCTCTCTGTCAAATACATAAATAAAATCTTTAAAAACATAAATAAATAAAAACTGATTTAGTGAGTTCAGGTGGCAGTCCTGGTTCTAATTAATCTCCATCCGAAATCTACTCAGAAATTCAAACAGCTGAGGCTTTTCTTTTGCTCTCTCCCTTCATTCAGTCATCACCACTACAAAGAAGTAGAAATAGCAACAGAGCCCGAGATTCAGGTAAGAGAGACAATATGAAAAAAATAAAATTGTTCACATGATAAATCATCGTGACATTATTAAGAAAAGAACATAAACAATTCTGAGTAGTTGTCATTAATGGTATAAATATTAATTTCTAAAATCCTTAATGGACTGAAAACTTTAGCACCCTATAGTAATTTTTTCTTATATCTTGATTTGAATAATGATTCCATAGAGTTGTATGTGCATTGCTCATGACAAAGAAGGGCAACGTGATACAGAGGGAGTCATGTGCTGACTCTGGTCTCTGAGGGGTCTGAGTTGCCATCCAAGGTGAATAATCACAAGGTGTTTGAGCCTGTACAATTTCCAGGAGGCTTTTTATCCAATGCATGTATTGTGGCTTTCTTCCCAGGAATGATGCTTATATCTATAAATAAATTCATCTGGCCTCTCTCTGAAGGAGAAGAGGGGCTGTATGAACTGGTCGCTAAAGAGAGTAGAAGGGAGGCTCAGAGTCTGGATCAATAGCCAGCTGAAGCTTTTTCATCATTAGCAGCCGTTGGACATTTGGGATGAGCTCCGAGAATATTTCTGTGCCCGAGTAGTTATTACTGAAAAAAAAACCTCCCAAACCTCAGATTTAGAATTTTGATCTCACCGGGCCTCCCTATAAGTGGTAGTAGAAGCTCTCGGCACAAAGAGCTGTTATTTCTTTAAAACCGTGATCGTTTTAGCAACTGCAAGTATAGGCTTAAAAATTCAAACCCACTAGGAAGAAAATTCAAAACAAATTTTAGACTGAATTTTAACTTACCAAGTGAGTCTTTGCTTTGCAAAATAACAAGCCCATATACTACTTTCCTTCCAAAATGTTCTGTGTATCTTTTTGTTCATTATAAAACGAGTTTTGTGTGAAGTGTGGCAGACATGGACATTCAAATCTAATTCTTTTGTGATAGCATTCAAAGGCATTCATCAAATCACAAATATGTAATAGGTTTTGAGAAAATAAAAATAAATTTCTTACAATAAGAGCTCATACTAAAATCGGTATAATCATGATACAATGCACTATGAGATAAATGTTTTAAAACATGTTCAAAGTGCTATGAAAGCATGAATGCAAAAGTAATTAATTCTGCCTGAATATTTAGAAACAACTTCATGGAAGAGATGTCATTTTATTTATTTATTTTTATTTTTTATTTTTGAGATGATATTTTAAGTAGATTTTTAAAGAATAAGTAAAAATATTCCAAGTAGCAAAGTATGATGAAGGTATTCAAGGCTCAGGAGAAATATATTAAGAATATATTAAGGTATTTATGGAACTGGCAAATAACTGGGACTGCCTTAATCAAGAGACACTAAGAGAAAATATTGAAAGAGAGTCTAAAAGAAGTAAACTAACAGATTTTTTTTTGACCACGGAGGTCATGCCAAGGAGTTTAGAAAATCTGTGAAGTATCATAAGGAAGGAAATGATAAGGTCAGATTAGTAGTTTAAACTTAAGAATGATATTTCCAGTTGGTGTGATGGATAAAGTGAGATCCTCTGGATAATGGGGATTGTGGTCATCAAGGGCAGGAGGAGGGTGAATACAAACGATGGCTTGCAGACCAACTCTAAATAGCTGCCTATTTTTATGTAACCTGCAAGCTAAGAAGGTGTTTCTTTTTTTTTTTTTTTTTTAAAGATTTTATTATTTGACAGTGTGAAACACAGCGAGAGAGGGAACACAAGCAGGGGGAGCGAGAGAGGGAGAAGCAGGCTTCCCACCAAGCAGGGAGCCCGATGTGGGGCTCGATCCTAGGTCTCCGGGATCATGACCTGAGCCAAAGGCAGTCACTCAACCAACTGAGCCACCCAGGCGCCGCCTAAGAAGGTGTTTCTACATTTTTAAATAATTGAAAAAATTTGAATGGAATAATGTTTCATGACATGTAAAATGCAAAAGTTATAGGAAATTCAAATATCTGTGTCCATAAATAAAATTTTATTAGAACACAGCCATGTTCATTTGCATTCATATAGTCTATGTCTGTATTCACACTACAATGACAGGGTTGAATATCTGTGACTGAGACCATGTAGTCCACAAGTCTAAAATATTTATTACCCAGCCCTTTACCAGAAAAGTTTGCTGACTGCTAATCTAGGATATAAACCATTTGGATAGCTAGGTCCAACATGAGTTACATTTAGAAATATTCTACCACCATTTGTAAAGTATCAGCATCACCTAGAAATATTAATTGCTCTAAATATTAACGCAGTTCAAGTTCTGGTAACTGATAAAAACCCTACATAGAAAAAATATTACTATAATAGAATATCGAGTAGACTGATAATAAGCATATAATTTAACTCTCCTTTTTCTTTTTAACACCACAACTCCAACTGGAATGATTTTGTAGAAAACAGCATTAAAATATTGCACTGAAATCCCATATTGCACTGAAAACTTGGGGAAGAAGCTAGCTCTATGGAACAAATTTTGAGGCATTTTTGACAGACTGTTTTGAAAATGAGACTGAAAGAAGCCACAGAGAGTCATCATGCTACTGCTATGGGAGGAAGTGATAGTAATTGGTGAGAAGCAAGTAGAAGAGATATTTCGAGAAATAGTGATTAAACAAACAAGCTTTGATGTGAGCTCTACCTTCACAATATAACTCTACCCTGTAACTTTACTCATCTAACTTTACTCATCAAATACGTATTTAATGAGTACCAACTGTATGCTAGGCAATTGCATGATATTTTGTAAGCTTCACATCTCTGAACCTGTTTAAACCAGTACCTTATACTGTCAAAATCAAATCACCACCACCGCCGCCACTCTGCATATAGAACAATAGACATTTCACTGTCAGACAGTGCTTGCTATGTGCTTAGCATTTCTCTAAGCACTTTGTATACAGTGGTCCCCCCATATCTGCAGGGAATGCATTCCAATACCCCCTAGTGGATGCCTGAAACCACAGAGAGTACCTAACTCTATATATACTATGTTTTTTCCTAGACGTACATACCTATACTAAAGTTTAGTTTATAAATGAGGCACAGCAAGAGATTAACGGCAATGATAATAAGTAGAATTATTATAACAATACACTATATTAAAAGTTGTACAAATGTGGTCTCTGACTCTTAAATTATCTATTGTCCTATACTCAATGATGTGATGATATGAGATGATCAAATGCCTTCATGATGATATGAAGTGAAGGCAATGACCTAAGCACTGTACATTCCCTTTGGGCGGCTATTGACCTTCTGATGGTTTATCAGAAGAGGATCATTTTCTTCCAGACCGTGGCTGACCCCAGGAAAGCAAAACCATGGATTATTGGCGGACTACTGTAAGTATTCCTTTTAATCCTCATGACACCATTTTATAGATGAAGAAATCAGTTCAGAGAAGTTACATAAATTGCACAAGTGTCCATAGCTTGTGACTGCAGAGCCATCACAAGAGCCATAACTGGAAATCAGTCTCTGTGTAGTCCTGCTCTTAACTACTGTGCTCTACTATTGCTCCAAATAAAATAAAATATGCAAAACAGCATGATCTATGTTTTGTTGTTCAGTAAATGGTGGCTGTAACTATATTTTGAGGGTTTCATTTTAATGTCAAAATTATATTATAATAATATATATTACATTGCTAACTGGTATAATTGTGGGCTTAATTTCAGACCATTGCAATAAAGTAAATATCATGAAAAAGTGAGTCAAAGAATTTCTTGGTTTCTCAGTGCACATTAAAGTTATGTTTACATAGTGACATCGCCTATCAAGTGCACAGTAGGAACACGTCTTTAGAAAACAATGTATGTACTTTTATTTTTAAAATGCTTTATTGCTGGGCCCCTGGGTGGCTCAGTGGTTAAAACCTCTGCCTTCTGCTCAGGTCATGAGCTCAGGATCCTGGGATCGAGGCCCGCATTGGGCTCTCTGCTGGCGGGGAGCCTGCTTCCTCCTCTCGCTCTGCCTGCCTCTCTGCCTACTTGTGGTCTCTCTCTGTCAAATAAATAAATAAATAAAATCTTTAAAAAATAAAATAAAATAAAATGCTTTATTGCTAAAAAAATGTTAATCATCATCTGAGCTTTCAGTGAATCATAATCTTTTTGCTGGTGGAGGGTCTTCCCTCAATGTTGATGCCTGCTGATGGATCAGGACAGTGGTAGTAAGGACTGGGGTGGCTGTGGCAATTTCTTAAAATAAGACAATGAAGGTTGCCGCATAAACTGACTCCTTTCATGAGTGATTTCTCTGTAGCATGTGATGCTGTTTGATGGCATTTTACCCACAGAATAACTTCTTTCAAATTGGAGTCAATCTTCTCAAACCCTGCTACTGCTTCATCAACTATGTTTATGTGATGTTTAAATATTTCTTGTCAGGGGCACTACGTGGCTCAGTGGGTTAGGTGTCTGCCTTCAGCTGGGGTCATGATCCCAGGGTCCTGGGATCAAGTCTTGCATTGGGCTCCCTGCTCAGTGGGGAATCTGATTCTCCCTCTGCCTGTTGCTCCCCCCACCCCGGCTTGTGCTCTCTCTACCCCCCGCCCTCCCCCCCCCTGACAGGTGGATAGATAAAAATCTTTAAAAAATACATATATATATATTTCCATATATATATATATATATATACATGTATATATATATATGGAAACTACTCCTGCTGAAGATCCTGTGAAGATAGTCATTTCAAAATCTTCACAGGATCTTCAGCAGGAGTAGTTTCCATCTCCAGAAACTGCTTTCTTCATCCATCCATAAAAAGCAACTGTTCATCTGTTTAAGTTTTATCATTAGGATGCACCAGTTCAGTCACATATTTGGGTTCCACTTCTAATTCTAGAAGATTCACAGGTGTTGTTACTTCCTCTGCTGAAGTCCTGAACCCCTCAAAGTCATCCTTGAGGGTCAGGATCAAACCCTTCCTAAACTGTTAATGTTGCCCTTTGGACCTCTTCCCATGAATCACAAATGTTGTTAATAGCATCTATAATAGTGAATCCTTTCCAGAAAATTTTCACTTTACTACTTTGTCCAGATCCATTAGAGGCATCACTATAACAGCTATTGCCTTATGAAATGTATTTCTTAAATGATAAGACTGAAAAGTCAGCATTACTCCTTGATCCATGTCCTGCAGAATGAATTTACGTTAGCATGCATGAAAATAAAATTATTTTCATTGTACATCCCCAGTACAGACATGGGGGACAAAGAACATTGTCAATAAACAGTAATCTTTAAAAAGGAATTTTTTTAGTAGCACATCTCAACAGTGAGCTTAGAATATTCAGTAAACTTATATGTTGACTAACTGAACATAATAAAAAAAGAAAAAATATTCAGTAAGCCATGTTGTAAACAGACATCCTGTCATTAAGGCTTTTTGTTCCATTTATAGAACATAGACAGAGTGGATTAAGCATAACTGTTAAGGGCCCCAGGATTTTCTTTTTTTTTTTTAAACATTTTATTTATTTTGACAGAGAGAAACACAGTCAGAGAGGGAACACAAGCAGGGGGAGTGAGAGAGACAGAAGCAGGCTTCTCGCCGAGCAGGAAGCCCGATGTGGGACTCGATCCCAGGTCTCCGGGATCATGACCTGAGCCGAAGGCAGCTGCCCAACCAACTGAGCCACCCAGGCGCCCCATGGGCCCCAGGATTTCACAATGGTAAAGGAACACTGGCTTTTAGGGAAAGTCACCAGATGCATTACTCCCAATAAGGGACTCAGCTTATCCTTTGAAGCTTTGAAGCCAGGCATTGATTCCTCCTTTCCAGCATGAAAGTCCTAGATGCTGTCTTCTTCCAATATAAGACTCTTTCTTCTACACTGAAAATCTGTTGCTTAGGGTAGCCACTTCCATTAAGTCTCTTTGCTAGAACTTCTGGGTCACTTGACGCAGCTCCTCCATCAGCACCTCCTGCCTCACCTGGCACCTTTATGTTATGGAGATGGCTCCTCTCCTTACACCTCATGACCCAACATCTGCTAGCTTCAAACTTCTCTCCTGCAGCTTCTTGACCTCTCTTAGCCATTACAGAATTGAAGTAAAGGTAGGGGCTTATTCTGATTGAAGCTTTGGCTGAAGAGAATGTGTAGCTGGTTTGATCCTCTACCCAAACCACTAAAACTTTCTCCACATCAGCAATAAGGTTGTTTCACTTTCTGTCATTTCTGTGTTCACTGAAGCAGCACTTTTCTTTTATTTATTTATTTATTTATTTATTTATTTATTTATTTATTATTTTTGATTTTCCTTATATTAGTCACCATACATAATTAGTTTTTGATGTAGTGTTCCAAGATTCATTGTTTACATATAACACCCAGTGCTCCAAGCAATACATGCCCTCCTTAATACCCACCACCACGCTCACCTATCCCCCACCCTCCTTACCGCTAAAACCCTCAGTTTGTTTCTCGGAGTCCACAGTCACTCATGGTTCATCTCCTCTCTGATCCCTCCCCCACTTTTCCTTTCCTTCTAATGTCCTCCATGTTATTCATTATGCTCCACAAGTAAGTGAAACCATATAATTGTCTTTCTCTGTTTGACTTATTTCACCCAGCATAATATCCTCTAGTTTCATCCGTGCTTATGCAAAAGTTGAGTATTCATCCTTTCTGATCCCTGAGTAATATTCCATTGTGTGTATGGACCACATCTTCTTTATCCATTCATCTGTTGAAAGACAGCTCAGCTCTTTCCAGTTTGGCTATTGTGGACATTGCTGAAGCAGCACTTTTAATTTCCTTCAGAAGCTTTCCTTTGCATTTACAACTTAGGTAACTGTTTTCTGCAAAGAACTAGCATTCAGCCTACCTCAGCTTTTTACATGGCTTCCTCACTAAACTTAATTATTTCTAGCTTTTGATTTCAAGTAAGAGATGTGTAAATCTCCTTTTCACTTGAATACTTAGAGACCATTGTCGCTTTATTAACTGGCCTAAATTCAATATTGTTGTATCTCAAGGAATAGAGAGACCTGAGGAGAGGGGGAGAAATGGGGTAATGGTCAGTGGAGCAGTCAGAACACACATTTATTAAGTTCATCTTATATGGGGTATGGTTTGTAGGACCCCAAAACAATTGAAATAGTATCAAAGATCACTAATAACAGATTGCTATAGCAGATATAATAATAATGAAAAAGTTTGAAATATTTGTAAGAATTAAAATGTGACACAGAGACAAGAAGTGGGCAAACACTGTTGGAAAATGATGCTGATAGACTTGTTCAATACAGGGTTGGCACAAAGCTTCAGTTTGTTAAAAAAAAATGCTGTATCTGTAAAGCACAATAGAGCAAAGTACAATAAAATGAGGTATGTCTGCATTTGAAATGTTTACTTATTATTTGGAGTTGTTTATAGTAACCACCATTTACCTAAGCCTGAATGTTATGTAATATTGCCTTATATTAGATATAAGGAAACTCCCAGGGGAGTCAAGTAATTAAAAAGATTCAAAAGCACCAGAGCTTGGGTACTTCCCAGTCAGTTACATTTTGTTTTGTATAATTTCTAAATTATTTCATTTGCTAATTTTATAACAAATTAGGAGTAAATCCTTTGTAGATGGAAATACTAATAGTGTTCAGTTTTGCCCTTCATAGCACCAAGCACAGCTGTGAGAACTTAATCATTATCACAAAATGCTTTTACATGATAAGGACATATTTTACATGAAAGTCATGACATTTAGGAAAAGAGCCATTAAATATACATTTATAATTAAAATATGAAAATATACTTTCAGGCTTGAACTATGCAATTTTGATTGAGATTAATGTAGTAATCTTTTTGGTGTCACAGTACTTTGAAATGGAAATATTTATAAAAGTTTAAACATTTATAATAATTACTGCACAGTTAAATACAGCGTTTACTCCTATGCTTGTGGATTTAATATTGACTAAAGCACCTGCTCGTGGTCAATTAGTTTACTTAAGATTCAGATTCATGTGATGGTTGTTTGTCCAGAGTTCCAAAGTTCAACCCGTTTTTCTTTAACATGCAAACTTCCTCGAGCACTTCGCATTTTGTAGATCAAACAAACTGACTCAGATAAGATGCTGGCTACTCTCTAGGGAGTTCCTGAAAGCAATGGTGTGTGATACAGCTCTGCTTACTTTTGATGAATTCCTCCAAGAAGAACATGTTTTCCCCGCCTTGCCTATGGTTGATACCACCAGGGAGCAATTCCACTGTCACTGATGAATGCTAGCTAGGTCAGACCTTGTCAGTGCAAATGAAAGTCTTGTGATTAGTATTCTGTACCTTCTTACTAATGAACCTTCTAATCATGAAATCTGTCTGTACTTACAATGTTCTTCTAACTGCTAAGTGCCCTTGAAAGGTTAGATAAGTGGGAGAGAGTACCATTAGGTTTTTTTTACATCATGCCTTTCCAAGTTAGTTTTGGACTTACTATTTATGACTCCTAGAATAAGAACTGGTCAACATTATGACAGTGAAAACCTTAGTTATACAATCACAACATGAAAACAGAATTACGAATACACAAAAACATGTACATTCATAACAAAAAAAGCTTTTTGGAGATATTCAAACATCTTGGAGAACATTTTGACAGTAGAAAAAAATATATAAGAATATTTGTACCAGGGACACCTGGGTGGCTCAGTCATTAAGTGCTTGCCTTCAGCTTAGGTCATGGTCCCAGAGTCCCAGGATCAAGTCCCTAATTGGGGTCCCTGCTCGGCGGGAAGCCTGCTTCTCCCTCTCCTCTCTTACTCCCCCTGCTTGTGTTCCCTCTCTAGCTGTGTCTCTCTCTGTCAAATAAATAAATAGAGTCTTTAAAAAAATATTTGTACCAGACTTTTCTAGAAAAACATTTAGTCGGAAAGAAATGATAGGTGAAAAATGTTTTGCACCAAGAAGAATTTAAAAAGTAACTTTGAGGTTAATGTGTAAGGAAAACTCATTCAATATAACCTGAGTAGCTTTTGGCTTAAACTCAAAAGGTATGTTTTCTTAGCTGCACAAGGATTTATTTGTAATTGCTTCAGACCATTTGCATATTTCAATAAATCTAGACATCATCATTTGTAAGGTGCATTATTACTTAATACCTGACTAAGAAGGAAAAAATACTGCCAATTAAACTATGACAAGATATTGGTTGTAAGTCACATCAGAGATGTTCAAATGTGAGGAAAAGTACTTCTTAGAATTGACGAGATAAAGATTGTTGTAGAAAATATGGATACTAGGTAGTAGAAGTGTAGGAACCTTCTACAATAGCATCTTTCCTGACCAACATTTCAACTACCTAGATTCACCAAAGCATAAAACTGAGTAGAGTCTGTCTGAATTTACATATCCCTTTCTATTATTTTTGTTTGAGGAGGTACTCGACTTAGTTCTGCTAATAAAATGGTAGTTATTCATTCCATTAGGTGACCCAAGAGTCAGCAAATTTCTATAAAGGATCAGATAGTAAATACTTTATAGTTTGTGAAGCATACATTCTCTGATGCAGCTACTCAAACTTAGCCAGTATAGCACAAAGGCAGTTATAGACAATTAAAAGTTTCTTATAGACATTAAATTTTAAATTTCATATAATTCTCACGTATCATAAAAATTTTTCTTCTATTGTTTTTTAAAAATCATTTTAAAATATAAAAATATTCCTGGGACCTGTTCTGGGAAAACGGAGAACACATACTTTCCCCTGTTCCTTCTGCTAGTTGCAACGTAAAACCCTGGGCATTATATGTAAAGCAAACATAGACTCTGAGAGATAGAAGAAAGCAGACTTCTTGAGCCCTGGCTCAAGAAATGAAAAGGATTTAGTTCCTTGGGCGTTTTGTTTTGCTTTGTTTGTCATCATACATCCCAGACTTGGAACTGAAAATACCAGCAACTGAGAAATGCCAATGGGTGCAGAAAAACAGAGCTCCAACAAAAACCTGCCCAGGAAACAGACAACCTAGCAAGGCAGAAAACTTTTAAACAACCACTCAATTCTAGCCAATTACCATATGAAAAATAAACTGTGGTGCTACTTCTACTGATTCTAGCAAAGGTCAAATGGGGAGCCTAGAGTTTCATTCCATCATGCTGTAACAAGCCACCCCAACTCCCCTGCTGAGGAATTGTTGGAGAAGGCTAAGCAGGGGACTAGTATTTATATCCACTCTGTAGAAACAGGCCCTTTCCCATATTGCCAATGGAGACTATGTGGGGAGAGCCTGTATATCCAACCACATTCAGCAGTTATGAAGAAACCCTCTCCAGTGGTATGGTATCATAAGAGCCTTATAGAAAAGTTAGAATGTTTGCCAATGCCCAGAATTAATAAGATCACTCCCACTGCTATCATGTTAGTGAAGGCCACATGACAGCAATAAGATGTTTCTTCCTCTCTGTCAAAAACTGTACACCACTATTGGATGTCAACAGAGACTGAATGAGTTACCTAGATTTCTACCCACCTGACAGTAATTATAATACACTTGTCCCATTCCCGTGCAGTAGTATCAGAGGAAGCCAACTAACACAGAAGGTTTAAATAAGACCCAGAATCTCTTAGCATAATATGCAAATTTCTGGGTTTCCATAAAAAAATACCCTCACAGCAAGAAACAGAAAGATCACAAATTGAATGAACAAAATAATAATACTAATCACTGAATGCCAACACCAAGATGAAAGAAATGTTAGAATTATCTGACAAATATGTTAAAGCAGCCATAACAAAAATGCTTCATTGAGAAATTACAAACATCCTTGAAGCAAATGAAAGAACATAAACCCTCATGAAAGAAAAGGTCTCAGTAAAGAAGTAGAAAACATAAAGAAAAAATGGAATGGAAATTTTAGAACTAAAAATACAATAACCGAAACAAACAAAAAACACTATAGACAAATAAAAATGGAGTTATGACCCACACCAAGACAGAAAAAAAAGAGAAATAAGAGAAAACAAAAACTAAAATGGCAGACTTACACCTTAATGTATCAATAATTACATTAAATATAAATAGACATAATTCACCAATTAAAATACTAAATTCACAAAGTGAATCTAAAAATCATGGGCTAGGGCACCTGGGTAGCTCAGTGGGTTAAGCAACTGCCTTCAGCTCAGGTCATGATCCTGGAGTTCCAGGATCGAATCCCGCATTGGACTCCCTGCTCAACAGAGTCTGCTCTCTCATACTTTCTCTTTCATTCTCTCTCTCAAATAAATAAATGAAATCTTAAATAAATAAATAAATAAATAAATAAATAAATAAATAAATAAATAAAATCAAGGGCTAATTATATGCTTTCTCTATATGACATTATAGGCAGATTGAAAGAAAAAGGGTATATAATGCAAACATTACTTAAAGGAAAGCAGAAGTGGCTATATTAATATTCTTTTAATTTGACTTAAAAGAAAAGAAAACTTCCTGAGGGACAAACATTACACATACCAGAAATAAAAATACAATCTTAAATGTGTATCTATCAAATATCAGAGCTGCAAAATAAGTAAAGCAAAAGCTGATAAAACTGATAGGACAAATAGACACATCTGTAATTATAGTTAGACACTTCAACACTCCTTAGTTAAAAAATCTGATGCAAAAATATGGACAGAAGCTCAGCAAAGAAATAGGAGAACTCAAATACATAATAAACCAGTGTGATCTAATTTAAATTTATAGAACACTTTACCCAACAACAGCAGGATACACATTCTTCACAGCTCACATGGAACACATGTCAAGATAGACCATAATCTACACTAAAAACAAACCTCAATAAATTGAAAATAATCGAATTAGCTTATTCTCTAACCATAACCGCCCCCAAAAAATCAAACAAAAAATCAATAACATAAGGATAACAGGAAAATCTCTAAACTTGGACAGTGAAAAATATCTAATGTTATATCTTACCAGCTGACTGGTTAGCCTCCTCACAGAATGTTTCAGTGTTCTCCACTGATGTCAGTTTGGACTTCAAGGAGAGGGAGTAACTGAATAGATAAGCCTTAGTGAATGGGAGCTCCTGTTGTTGGGACCATGAATAGCTTTCATTCCTGTATCATGGCTTCTCTATTCCTGTAATCATTTTACTAGCACTGGAGTGGCTGATGACAAGACAGAAGAGAGAAAGCTATAGTGCCTTTTATAAACTAGTCTCCAAGGTTGCACATCATTATGTTTTCTTTAAAGATCCTAGTCATCTGAAGTAAGTCCAGCCCAAACTCAAGGACAGGGGAACAAGATTCTACCTCTTGAAGAGAGAAGAATCGAAGAATTTTTGAACTTTTAAAACCATACCACAAGTGGTATAAAGGTCTTTATACCATGTGCCCGCTTTCATAGGCACTCATGTGTCTAACCAAAGCTACTTCTTTGTGCAGGTCAGTTAGGTTTTCTGAGAAGCAGACACACAGGTGGAATTAGGAGGGGAAAAAATTGTTGAGGGAGGAGGTAACATCTGTGAAAGACAAAAGAAAGAGACAAAATTTGGCAGGGGATTGACCAAATCAGGAGGCAGGACTGACAAAATGTCTGCCAGTTCAGTGGGGAGTTCTGGAGGAAATAACTCTTTAGAGAAACCCATTAGAGTGGTCTTACTTTGGGCAGAAATGGCTAGAGCCATTTTACTCAGTCATTGGCTTCCCTGAGAAGCATAATCCTGACTCAAAAGTGAGGCAGACATTGAATAAGTAAACTATTATAGATTCTCAGCTAACCATATCCTAGTAGAATTGAAAGGAATACATTTCATTCGCACCTGGGTGGTTCCTGATACAATATTTACCTATCTTGATAGTAAATGGGGAAGTGTAACAGCTATGCCCTAAGAAGATCATGGTGAACCAAGGGCTCAGAGCTCTCATAGATGAGAGTCTGGGTCATACCACCATTAATCCATCTAGAGGTGCTGAGGGTAAGGGTCAACTAAAATTCAGAGTAAAGGAGAGAGATTAGGAAGATCAGCTTTCTTCCTGTGATTAGCTGCAGTGGAAAGTGTTGTGGTTATTGCCACTTCTGTTCTCCTTAGTGATTCCTCCAGAAGAGCATCCTGGAGAAAGTACTCCTGGAACATATATAAAGACAAGGATCGTATAATCCCAAATCTCATGAAAGACAAATTACAAATGACATGAGGTTTTTAGTGTGTCTGTGCCTCTGGTTTTGTTTATACCTAATCCACAAAGTAACATTTCTGTTTCAAAATGGGTTAGTGCTGGCCACCCCATCTCACCCTCAAACCTTGTGACATGGTGGTTCTGATGAAATCTTGCTCATCATGGGCAGCCCTGGCAACATGATCATCTAATGATTCATAGCTAGGTTCTCTCTCTCTCTCTCTCTCTCTCTCTCCAAATCTCTCTCTCCCCTCCTTGTCCAAGTTGAGGAGCCCATCAGGATTTATTTTACAATAGTGTGTCATTCTTTGCTGCAGATGGCATAACTGTGCTCCAGAATTCCAAAGGCTTGTACTGTGATTCTTAAACTGGACTTTGAACATAGAGCCATATTCTGTTTTTCCCAGTGTGTATCCCACAGATACATCCAACATAGCATGATCTGCTGAGTGTTTGGCCCAAGCTGAAGAGTCAGCTGCGTATTTGCTGGGCTTGCTTCAGAACTCTTTTCTGCCCTGGGTCTCACTCAAAAGTGTCAGCTTTTCACGTCACATAATATATGGGTTGGAGCAGTATTCCCATGTGTCAAATAGTCTGCCCTCAGAACTCAGGGAGGTGTCCCATGCTTTGCATTTTATTCTTCATAATGGAAGATATAAGATGCAGGAATTTGTCCTTTACTGTGGAGAAGATATCTTGAACTTGCTATGCCTCATATGACCGGACCTGTAAAAATATTACTAACATAACAGGTCCCTTAAATCTCATAGCATTTATCTCCCTCTTAAGGAAATGTACCTTATCAAAGTATCTAAGATACTTAGATATCTTAGTATCTTAGATATCAAAGTATCTAATATACTTAGATATATTATCTCTAGGATACTTAGATATCTTCTTGTTCATCCAATATGATTAGCATAGTATCCTCAATTTAGTGTACTAGTGTGTTCCCACAGTTCAGGTCTTTTGGGATTATATCCTAGATGGGAAGAGAGTTAATATTGTCCTCAATCAAGATTATAAATGCAAACTTTTGTCCATTCCAAATGAATATGCACTTTTTCTGATCCATTTTTCCATTAAGGATGAAACAAAAGCATTTGCCCAATAAATCTACCTAAGTTCTTTTTTTTCCCCCATCAGATCTTTTTTAAAACCTTCCCTTTATTATCGTTTTTATTCCACATACAGTGTATAGTTAGCATACAGAGTTTATTAGTTTCTGGTGTACAATATAATAATTCAACCATTCTATACATTCCTCAGTGCTCATCACAAGTGCACTCTTAGTCCTGTTTAACTATTTTACTCATGTCCCTCCTGCCCATCTCTCCTCTGGCAGTCATCAATTTGTTCTCTGTGTTTAAGAGTCTGGGTTTTTTGTCTCCTCTTTTCTTTGTCATCTGTCCTGTATTTTAAGCTTCACATATGAGTGAAATCATACTTGTCTTTCTCTGACTGACTTATTTCAATTTGCACTATATCCTTTAGATCCATCCAAGTTGTTGCAAATGGCAAGATTTCACCACTCCCCTTTTTTAAGATTTTATTTATTTATTTGACAGAGAGAGACACAGCAAGAGAGGGAACACAAACAGGGGGAGTGGGAGAGGGAGCAGCAGGCTTCCCACTGAACAGGGAGCCCAACATGGGGCTCTGTCCTAGGACCCTAGAATCATGACCTAACTGAAGGCAAATTCTTAATGACTGAGCCACCCAAGTGCCCCAAGATTTCATTCCTTTTTATAGCTAACTAGTATTCCATTGTATATATATGACACTTCTTTATCCATTCTGTCAATGGGCACTTGGGCCCCTCTCTTGGCTGCACGAAACTTGCAGTGCATATGTCCTTTTGAATTAGTGTTATTACTTTTTGTGATAAATACCCAGAAGTGGAGTTACTACATTATATGGTATTTTTATTTTTAAAATTTTGAGGAACCTCCATATCATGTTCCACAGTGGCTGCACTAGTCTGAAGCATACCAACAGTGCACAAGAGTTCCTTTTTCTCTACATTCTTGCCAACACTTGTTGATTTCTGTTTTTAATTTAACCATTGTGACAGGTGTGAGGTGATATCTCATTGTGGTTTGGATTTGCATTTCCCTGACAATGAATGATGTTAAGCATGTTTTCATGTGTCTGTTGGCCATCTGGATGTCTTCTTTCGAAAGATATCTAGTCATGTCTTCTGCCCATTTATAAATTAGAATTATTTGTTTTTTTTGGTGTTGCATTATATAACTTCTTTATAAATTTTAGATACTTAACCCTTATCAGATATGTCATTTGCAAATATCTTCTTCCATTCAGTAAATTGTCTTTTGTTTTGTTAATGGTTTCTTTCACTGCACAAAAACTTTTTATTAGTGTACACGCAATAGTTTAATTTTGCTTTTGTTTCCTTTGCCAAAGGAGAACTATCTAGAAAAATGTTGCTATGACCAATGTAAGAGATATCAGGATCTGTGCTCTGGGAATTTTATGGTTTCAGGTCTCACATATAGGTATCTAATGCATTTGGGATTTATTTTTGTATATGGTGTAAGAAAGTGGTCCAGATTCGTTCTTCCTCATGTAGCTCTTCAGTTTTCCAAGCACCATTCCCAGTTTCCCATTGTATATTCTTGCCTTCTTTGTCATAGATTAATTGGTCATAAAAGAGTGGATTTATTTCAAAATTTTCTCTTCTATTTCATTGGTCTATGTGTCCATTTTTTGTGCCAGTATCATACTCTTTTGACTACTATAGTTTTGTAATATATCTTGAAGTCTGGGATTGTGATCCTCCAGTTTGGATCTTCTTTTTCAAGATTGTTTTGCCTCTTCGAAGTCTATTGTGGTTGTGGTTCCATACAAATTTTAGGATTATTTGGTCTAGTTCTGTGAAAAATGCTGTTAGTATTTTAGTAAGAATTGCATTGAATCTGTAGATTGCTTTGGATAGTTCGGACATTTTAACAATATTTGTTCTCCCCATCAATGAGCATGGAATTCTTTACATTTGTTTGTGTCATCTTCAATTTCTTTCATCATTGTTTTATAGTTTTCAGAATACATATCTTTCACCTCTTTGGTTAGGTTTATTCCTAGGTATCTTGTTATTTTTGGTACAATTGTAAATGAGATTATTTTCTTAATTTCTCTTTCTGCTAATTCATTATTAGTGTATAGAAATGCAACTGATTTCTGTATATTAATTTTGTGTCCTCTGACGTTATTGATTTTATTTACCAGTTCTAGTAGTTTTTTGGTGGAGTCTTTAGGGTTTTCTATGAATAGTGTCATGTCATCCACAAATAGTGAAAGTTTTACTTCTTCCTTACCAATTTAGATGCCTTTATTTCTTTTTCTTATCTGACTTTTGTGCCTCATATTTCCAATACTATGTTGAATGAAAGTGTGAGAGCTTGCCTTCTTCCTGATCTTAGGGGAAAGCTGTTAGCTTTTTACATTGAGGATAATGTTAGCTGTGGATTTTTCATACATGCCCTTATCATGTTGAGATATGCTCCCTCTAATCCGACTTTGTTGAGGGTTTCTATCATGAATCCTACTTTGTTGAGGGTTTCTATCATGTATTTTGTCATATGCTTTTTTGTGCGTTTATTCAAGTCATCATATGGTTTTTATCCTTTCTCTTGTTGATGTGACATATCCTTTCTCTTGATTTGTGAATACTGAACCACCCTTGCATCCCAGGAATAAATCCCACTTGATCATGGTGAATGATTTTTTTAAAATCTATTTTTATGTGCAGCTTGTTAATATTTTGTTAAGGATCTTTGCATCTATGTTCATCAGAGATACTAGTCTATAGCTTTCTTTTTTGTAGTGTATCTGCTTTTGGAGTTGGGGTAATGCTCACCTCATAGAATGAGCTTACTTTCCTATTCTATTTTTTTTTTTTTTTTTTTTTTTGAGTAGCTTGAGAAGAACAGGTATCAATTCTTCTTCAGCTGGTTGGTAGATTTTACCAGTGAAGCTATCTGGTCCTGGGCTTTTTGTTGTTGGGGAGTTTTTTGATTACCAATTCAATTTCAAAGCTAGTAATTGGTCTGTTCAAATTTTCTATTTCTTCTGATTCAGTTTTGGAAGATTATTTGTTTCTAGGAATTTATCCATTTCTTCTAGGTTGCCCAATTTGTTGGCTTATAATTACTCATAATATTCTTTTTTTAAAGATTTTATTTATTTGGCAGAGAGAAACACAGCCAGAGAGGGAACACAAACAGTGGGTGTGGGAGAGGGAGAAGCAAGCTTCCCGCCAAGTAGGCAGCCCAATGTGGGGCTTGATCCCAGGAGTCCGGGATCATGACCTGAGCTGAAGGCAGAGGCTTAAACAATGAGCCACCTCATAATATTCTCTTATAGTCCTTTGTATTTCTATGGTATTGGTTGTTATTTCTATTTTCTCACTTATGATTTTATTTATTTGAGCCTTCTTTATCCGTTTTTAAAATGAGTCAGAATAAAGATTTATTAATTTTAGTGATCTTTGCAAAGAACCCTTCTGGTTTCATTGATCTGTTCTATTGTCACTTTTTTAGTTTCTATTTCATTTATTTCTGCTATAATCTTTATCATTTCCTTCCTTCTACTGGTTTGGAATTTGTTTTTTCCTCTTTTTTCTAGTTCCTTTAGGTGGAAGGTTAGGTGGTTTGTTTGAGATTTTTCTTTTTTTTTTTGAGGTATTGCTATAAACTTCCCTCTTAGGCAACTTTTGATGCATCTCAAAGATTTCGGACCATGGTGTATTCACCTCATTCATCTCCATGTATTTTTAAATTTCCTCTTTGAGTTCTTGGTTGATTTCTAGGTTCATTAGTATTTAGCAGCTTTTTATTTAACCTGCAAGGATGCATGGTATGACTTTGATTTTTGAATTTTGGGGGACTTGTTTTGTGGTCTAATATGTGATCTATGCCAGAGAATATTCCATGTGCACTTGTAAAGAATGTGTAGTCTGTCCTTCGGGGATGGAATGCTCTATACATATCAGTTAGATTCATCTGGTCCAGTGTGTCATTCAAAGCCAAAGGTACTATGTAATTTTCTTTTTGAATGATCTTTCTGTTGATATAAGTGGGTGTTAAAGTCCCCTCCTGTTATTATTTTGCTATCAATTACTTCCTTTGTGTTTGTATTAGCTACTTTATATATTTGGGTGTTCCTATGTTGGGTGCATAATATTTGCAATTATTATATCTTCTTGTACTGTTCCATTTATAGTTATATAGTGTCCTTTTATCTCTTGTTACAGTCTTTGTTTTAAAGTCTATTTTGTTCAACATGAGTATTATATTACCTTTTATTTCTTTTTACTTTCATTTGCATGATAAATACTTTTCCATCTCTTAGTTTTTTTCCTTTTCACTTTTAATCTGCATTTGTTTTGGGGCCTGAAATGAGTGTCTTGTAGGCAATATGTCAATTGTTCTTGGTCTTTTATCCATTCCATCACCTTCTGTCTTTTGATTGGAGCATTTAGTCCATTTACATTTACTTATAGGTATGTGCTTATTTCTATTTTGTTATTTGTGTTATGGTTTTTGTTTTGTTTTTGTTTTTTAGTTCTTTTCTGTTCCTCTCTTCTTTTGCTCTCTACTTCTCTACATTTAGCTATGGAGAGTCTGTTCTGCGAGTCTTCTGGCCATTTTCTGTGTTATTTACACTGATGTGGGTGTTAGCTAGTTGTATCCATGGGACAAGTTGAGCTTAGAGTATTCCCACTCTGCTATCTTCCCCATAAATCTAATGTCTACAGCCCTCCAACATTTTTTAAAAGAAGCTATTAGTTATTTGCTTAGTATGAGAACCAGTTCTAAATTGCTGATGATACATACATTTTATAGTATCTCTTCTCTATAATAAAAAGAAAACCCAATTAATAACAGCTCACATTTATATAAAACTTCATTTGCAAAACACTACCATTTGTATCTTATCATTTGATCTTCATGACAATTTTATAGAAGATATTATCATTAACTAATTCCACTAGTTAAAAACTTGATCCCACCCAGAGATTTAGCAACACAACCAAGTTTTCTTGGTTAATGAATTGCAGAACCAAGATTTGACCTATATCTCCTGACACTGGAGTACATGCTCTTCATATTTACTGTTAACTTCTGCTTGAGTAAATTCTCTTGGTCAAGTTTTTTGATGAATCTGGACCTTATTTCCCTCTACAAAATACAGGGAATATTGAATTTATTTTTTAAAACATATATGAAAATTTGAATGAATCTATGACTGTTTCCTTTGGAAATTATTTAATTTAGTAAAAAGAAGTTAAAATGTTACATTATTAATACAATAGATATTCAAATGGTGATGTACATAAATTTACATTTCAATGCCAAGAAAGAGAATCTGAAAAGCTTAGATCAAAACTATATTTCATAGTTTTGTATATTTTTCCAATTGTATTTTTGATTTAGTTAATTTAATGCAATAATTATAACAATTCTTTGAATGTATTAACACTTTTTAAAATATTTATTTATTTATTTATTTATTTATTTATTTATTTATTCATTTATTTATTTGTGAGAGAATGTGAGCCTGGAGAAAGGCAGAGGGAAAAGGAGGGGTGGAAAGAATCTGAAGTGAGCTCTATGCTGAGTGTGGAGCCTGACATAGGGCTGGAACCCATGACCCTGAGATCATGATCTGAGCTGAAATCAAGAGTCAGATGCTTAACCAACAGAGCCACCCAGATGCCCTGGAATGCTTTAATATCTTATAATAATATTGCGAGGTCAAAAAGCATGGGGCCAAGTCTTGATATTTCCATTTAGCTGGGTGATCTAGAGCAAGATATTTAGTATCATTATGATTCAGCTCCATCAGCTCTGTCTCAGAGTATTGTGAAAATGAAATGACATTACATACAAATCAATTAGTACTGTACCAAATACAGAAGTACAACATACGTAAGGTGGTATTATTAACTAGCATACTATGTTGCTACTGTTATTGTTACATATGACAAAAATCTTAAAACCCGTGTTATCTTCATAATTCCCATAGACTTTTGGTCATCTAATCTAGAGTGAAGTTTATGGGGTTTTCCCCAAAAAACTTCGATTGAACCACAAAGAAAGGGCCTTGAGACAAACCTCATTATTTTTTCGTCTTAAATAAGAGGCAGAGGCGCCTGGGTGGCTCAGTTGGTTAAGCAACTGCCTTCGGCTCAGGTCATGATCCTGGAGACCCCGGATAGAGCCCCACATCGGGCTCCCTGCTAAGCAGGAAGCCTGCTTCTCCCTCTCTCAGTCCCTCTGCTTGTGTTCCCTCTCTTGCTGTGTTTCTCTCTGTCAAATAAATAAATAAAGTCTTTAAAAATAAATAAATAAATAGATAGATAAATAAATAAATAAATAAATAAATAAATAAATAAATAAGAGGCAGGCAGCAAGTTTAGAGAGGACAGCAGAAACTAGGCTTGTGTCTGAGCAAAGGATATGCCAGAAAAGAAAGTTTACGAGTTCCTTTATAGAGAATAACTGTGTCATACTTATTCTTCACTGCCAAGCCATGATACTAATCTCATAAAATATTTTTTTATGTATTTGACTCTAAGAAAAGTACACCATAGTATTCTTCCTGGTTACAAAAAGGGAACTATAACCTGGCAAGAGTGAAAATATTTTACATAATTGACAACTTCAAAGCAGGTCACAAATTGTTAACCTGAGTAGAACAATTTGTACAATTAATTTTGAACTACCAGTAGAAATGATCTATAAGAAAATTATGGTGTAAAAAAAATAAGTAAACCTATATCACCAGCTTAATAAGATATTAAAAATTCGTATAGTCTGAAAAGATAACTGATGACCTTATGGTAGAGTCACATCTATTGAGTAAGTCAGGGATCTGGTGTTGACAAGATTAAAAGATAAATGTGCTCCTAAATGTTATCAAAATCTATTAACTGTTGATGTAATTAAATACAGTGTATATAACAGAAAAATTCAAAGCAGAGGCTTAATGGAGACAAGAAATCCTTCCCTCTTGCCCTGTCACTCTGTCATTCATTTTGCCCCAAGGTTCAAAGTAGCTGCTTCAGATGCAGTTGCTCTTCATGCCAGCACTACAGGCAATAGGAAAGAGTAAGGAAGAGTAAGTATTCTAAGACACAGACCTTATTTTTTAAGGAGACTCCCTGGAAAGTCTACCAACACTTACATAACACTGCGCTACCCACTTCATTGTGCAACCATGCAGACTACATGAAATTGGGCAATGCAGTATTTTACTCGGAATGACATGTCACTGCTCTTCTGTCACTGGCAGGGAAGATGGGCTGCCAAGGTAGGCAATTAAGTGTCTGTACCTCAAGATCATTTATCTAAATCATAATTAGCTCGAGTTCCAACAGTTTAGGCCAAGTAGAAAAGCAAAACATTTGATTGATATTTTTGAGATAGTAACCCTACCATGGAAAGTGCCTATCTGCAAGTGTCTAAAATAAAAATCAAGACATTACTATCTAAGTAGCATTGGTTGGTACCAATGAATTTCACATAGTTATTAAACAGTGATGAAGTCTGGGCCATGGATTTAGGCCACCTATCTTGAGTCCTGGTACTAACTGAATTAACTTGGGCAAGTCACTTGATACCTTAGATTCCTCATCTGTGGAATGGGAAAACTGGTGCCTATTTGTTGAAACTGTTGTGAGAATTAAAAAGTTAAAAATGGAAAGTTAATTAATATAGAACTCTACCTGAAACCTAGCTGGTGTTGAATAAATATTGGTTATTATTATAATTCATATTTTATTAGTATTATAGCTAAGGCACACATTATCTAATAGCCTTCATACTATGTGGTGTATAATAAAAGCAAAAACATTCTCAATTAAATGTATGTATTGGTAGTATGTTTATTAAATTTACATTTAATTTTAGACCCCACTTTATTACTGCATGTAAAATTTAATAACAGGAAAGTGATTTATATTTTGTAGGGAGTTTTAATGAATACTTAGACCGCTGGGGAAAACAACTGCAAAACTTCATAATATATAGGTATGATTGTATTTTTCTTTATTATGAGTTATTAGCATACACTTCTGCAGTATTAATAACCAAGAAAGTCATACATAGTATCCAGAAAAGAGAATAAAAGAATAAAATACACTCAGCTTATAAATCATTTAATTCTAATTATATTGTAAGTATATTGTAGAAGGAAGTCCAGATTTCTATTAGTGAAATTTCACTTATTTGAAGTTTCATGAAATCTACTCAGCATTCTACATTAGTGTCTTGGAAATAATCAGCTCTCTCATATTATTTATAAAGTACACTCATTTAAGGAACTAGGAAATCTTGATACACTGACAAATTGCACCCTCCAGTGGAAAAAAATCTTTATCCATTAAAACTTAGTGCATTTCTGCATTGTGGGTTTGTTTATTCAAATGTGTTTGGACCTAAAAATGTTTAATGCAATTATGTTTTATGACCTGCAGTAATGTATATCAACTACTATTTATTTCCTTTGGATCCCCAGGAAGTTGCTCTGAGTTTCATAGTCTGTTACATAAATAGTACATTAAATGTTGGGAAAGTAAAAAAACTTAAAAAGAAAAAAATTTTAAAGAAAAATAAAAGATAAGATTGAGTCATAAATATTTTCTAGAAGAGTATCCTTGACTATGTAGTTAAAACAGAATTATTTTAGATATGCCATATCATCAGGCAAATGTTTCCTACTTCAAAATGTATATTATTTTTCAATGTAGAAAATATAAATTACTATTAGTAAAATTATTAGTTTTTAAAAGGACTGAAAGACTGATCACATCTCTGTCTTTCATTCTAGTCTGAGAAGCATAAAAGCAGACACTAACAGGATGTAAGAGGTATGTTTTGGACCTAGATCAGTTTGACTCCAAAACTGAACTCATTATGAGTTATTAGCATACACTATATTCTATGTCAGTTCTATGGTTATTGATCCCTTGCACTATCTTCTTCTGTTGCTTATGAATTGGGGGCACATGATTAAAATCAGCCATAGGTATCACTAAAACTGAGGTCCTTTTTTTTTTTTATTGTTACTTAAAATTTTTTCCCCAGTGTTCCAAGATTCATTCCCCATTTCCCCCACACCCAGTGCTCCATGCAATAGGTGCCTTTTCTTAACTGTCATTTTTCTTTCAAATCCCTTCCCTCTTGGGTGGGAAGGGGTGGGTGATGGGCAAAATGAAAGAAGAGGAGTGGGAGGTACAGGCTTCCAGTTACTGGAATGATTAAGTCATGAGGACAAAGGGAATATAGTCAACGGTTTTGTAAGAGTGTCATATGGTGATAGATGGTAGCTACACTTGTGAGCATAACATAACTTATAAACTTATCCAATCACTATGTTGTACACCTGAAACCAATGTGATATTGTGTGTCAACTATACTTCCATTTAAAAGAAGTTTCCTCCTTCCTTGGCTTTCCTCTCTCATCACAACCTCTGAAAATCTCTTCTCCTTCCATAATTCTTCTCTAGTCTTCACCTTACACACCTTACACACTCCAGGCAAAAAAAAAAAGCCTGATAATCCAACTGTGGCTACCTTTTAACCTCCCTCATAAACCAACTGTGGCTACCTTTTAACCTCAACATGCTCTTTAGAGGATTTATAGGTCTCTTTCCTGCAGAGTATGATGCTAGGAAATAACATTTTCTCTCTGTGTTACCACTCTGCCAAACAAACATTTGGTGTCCTTCACAAATCAACCTAAGCCTTTCTCTGAAAAGAAAGCAAACACAGAATTTATCTCTGTTGCCTAAACCTCTTACAGTCCATGGACTAATTCTGACCCCTCTACTTCCTCCTTCTTTTCCTTTGATCTTGTCACATCTTTGAAACCCCTGTTTGGAAGCAGCCTGGGTATTACCTGTCAGGTAAGGTTTCTTCTCACACCCCTTGAACACCTTCCTTATCCTAATCCAGTGTTTGGATGTTACTTATCCCAGATCTTATTTCTGCTTCCTCTAAATCCTTTATTTACTTCACTGTTTTACCTATTTATAAATAATTCTACTTTATCATACTTAGATCTTACTTTTTGTTCATCTATGTTAAAAATAGATGAATTCCACTTCCTAAACTGTTATCATACTGATTTTATTCTTTAAACTATTATTATTTCCTTTTATCACTTTTTTTCTTTACCCATTCAAATTCATGTTTTTCTTTTTCTTTTCTTATCTTTTTTTTTTCCTTTTTCAATCCCTCCATGCTAGACAGTAGGTTAGGCCCACAGTAGAGAACAAAGAAAGAAGACAGTCTCCTGTCTAGTGGAGGAAACCTATGAATCAAAAACACACAAGTAAACTTAAAATTGTAGCTATCTTAAATGCTGCAAAGGAGAGGTGTGTAGTTTTATGAGAATATATTGAATATATTGAATAGGTTATTAGCCTAGTCAAAGCTGCATTGAGGTCTCATGAAAGGATCAATATGTATAAGACAGTGAGTGCCAAAGATGGAAAGCAGTACAAAAACCTAGCAACAGGATAAAACAAATAAGTTGATTTGCAAAGAGTAAACCAAGGCTCTTGTGACTAGAGCACAGAGAGCGGGAAGCATGGCATAAGATTTAGGCACAAGTGGGGCTTGGATTATACAGGTTTTGTTCAGAATTTTGGTGTGTATCTTAAAACCAAAGGGATGGTGTTTGAATATTTTAGCAGAGGTTAGAGTGGTGTGAGGAGATTTCATTCGAAAGTTGATCGTGTCCTGAGCTGAAGGCATATGCTTAACTGACTGAGCCACCCAGTGTCCCTTCAAGTTTTTTTCCTGTAATTAATTTCTAGTTTCATACTATTTGGGTTGGAAAAGATGCTTGATATGACTTCAGTCTTCTTAAACTTATTGAGTCTTATTTTGTGAGCTAATATGCAATCCATTCTGGAGAATGTTCCATGTGCACTTGAGAAGAATGTGTATTCTGCTGCTGTTGGATGGAATAGTCTGTGTATGTCTATTAATTTTATTTGGTCTACTATATAGTTTAAGTTTAATGTTTCCCTGATGAACACAGTTGCAAAAATTCTCAACAACATATTGAAAAAACAAATTAAGAGGGTCATACACCATGATCAAGTGGTATGTATTCAAGGAATTCAAAGGTAGTTGATAATCTGCAAATGAGTAAATATGATACACCACATCGACAAAAGATTAAAATCATATGATTACCCCAATAAATGAAGAAAACAATTTGACAAAATTGATATCTGTTCCTGAAAAACTCTCAACAAACTGGCTATATAGGGAATGTACCTCAACAGAATAAGGCAATCCCACATCTAACATGACAAGCCCACAGCTAACATAGTTAATGTAGAAAGCTGAATATTTTCCTTTCAGACTAGGACTAAGACAAGGATGTTCAACTCTTGACACTTTTTGTATTGGAAGATTGAGTCAGAGTAATGATGCAAGTAAAAGAAATAAATGCATCCAAGTCAGAAAGAAAGAAGTAAAATTGTCTTTTTTGCAGGTGATATGATATTATATAGAGAAAATATTATAGCTTCCACCAAAAAGCTATTATTAAAACTGATAAACTAGGGACGCCTGGGTGGCTAAGTTGGTTAAGTGACTGCCTTCAGCTCGGGTCATGATCCTGGAGACCGGGGATCGAGCCCCGCATCGCTCTCCCTGCTCAGTGGGAAGCTTGCTTCTCCTTCTCTCATTCCCCTGCTTGTGTTCCCTCTCTAGCTGTGTTTCTCTCTGTCAAATAAATAAAATCTTTTTTTAAAAAAGAGTAAAATACTTAAGCATAAATTTAGCCGAAGAGGTGAAAGATCTGTGTATGGAATGTTGTAAGACTTTAATGAAAAAAAGTAAAGAGTACACAGACAAATGTATAGATATTCTGTGTTTGTGGATGAAAAATTAATATTGTTGAAATACTATGCAAAGCAATCTACTGATTCAGTACATCCTATCAGCCTTCCAACAGCATTTTCCACAAAACATTTTTTTAAGTCCTAAAATTTGTATGAAGTCACAAAAGACTCCAAGTAGCCAAAACAATCTTGAGAAGAAACAGAGCTCGAGGTATCACACTTACTGATTTCAAGCTATGCTACAAAGCTATACCAAGCAAAACAGTATAGTATTGGCATAAAAACAGCCACATGAATAAATGGAGCAGAAAAAGGAACTCAGGAATAAAACCATGCATATATAGTCAGTTATTTTTTTTTACAAAGGAACCAAGAATATACAATGGGGAAAAATTGTCCCTTTGATAATGGCTTTGGGAAAACTGGACAACTACATGGAAAGAATGAAACTGGACACCAATTTTACACCATACACAAAAAAATCAATTCCAAATGGATCAAAGACTTGGATAGTAAGACCTGAAACCATAAAATTTCTAGAAGAAAGTATAGAAGGTAAGCTTTTTGATGTTAGTCATGGTAATTATTTTTTTTGCATTTGTCAACAATATTAAAAGTTAACAAGTGGGACTACATCAAACTAAAAAGCTCCTACACAACAAATGAAACATTCAGCAAAATGAGAAGGCAACCTTCAGAGGGATAAATATTTGCAAATCACATATCCAATAAGGGGTCAGTATCCAAAATGTTCAAGGAACTAATACAACTCATTCACAAAAAACCAACCCAATTTAAAAAAAAGGACAAAGGACCTAAATAGACATTCTTATAAGGAAGACATATGAATGGCCAGTGAATACAAGGGAAGCTGCTTAACATCACTAATACTCAGGGAAATGCAAATCAAAATCTTGAGATATTGCTTCTGAACTGTTAAAATATTTATTATTGAAAAGACAAGAGATAAATGCTGCTAAGGTTGTGGAGAAAAGGAAACACTTGCATAGTGGTGATGGAAATGTAAATAACATGTATAGCCACTACAGAAAACAGTATGGAGGTTCCTTAAGAAAATCACCACAGGGGTGCCTGGGTAGCTCAGTTGTTAAGTGTCTGCCTTAGGCTCAGGTCATGATCTCACAGTCCTGGGATCAAAACCCGCAGGGGGCCCCACATTGCACTCCCTGCTTGGTGGGGACCCTGCTTCTCCCTCTCTCACTCCCCCTGCTTGTGTTCCCCCTCTAGCTGCATTTCTCTCTATCAAATAAATAAATAAAATCTTAAAAAAAAATTCACAACTACTATATAATTGAGCAATCTAAATTCTGGGAATATATCCAAAGGAAATAAAACCATTGTCTTAAAGAAACATATGCACTCCCACTTTATTACAGCATTATTCACAATAGCCAAGGTGTGAAAACAACTTGAGCCATGTAGACAAAAGAATAGAGAAAGAATAATTTATATCTGTATATATCTATATATATATACATATATGTATGATCCATATATATATGTATGATGGGATATATATTTATATATTATATGTAACAGAATGTATATATTTATTTATTATATATAATAGAATATAATATATATAATGGAATATAATTGAGCCTAAAAAAAGTGGGGGGGAAGTCCTGTTCTTCGCAACAACATGGAGGGCATTATGCTAAATGAAATAAGCCAGGAAAAAGATACTGTATTGAAATTTGTTAAAAGAGTATGACTTAGGGCCCCTGGGTGGCTCAGTTGGTTGGGCGACTGCCTTCGGCTTAGGTCATGATCCCGGAGACCCGGGATCGAGTCCCACATCGGGCTCCCTGCTCGCCGGGGAGCCTGCTTCTCCCTCTCTCACTCCCCCTGCATATGTTCCCTCTCTGGATGTGTTTCTTTCTGTCAAATAAATAAAATCTTTAAAAATAAGAAATAAAAAATAAAATAAAAGAGTATGACTTAAATATTCTCACACAAAAAAGGAAATATATGAGGTGATGGATGTGTTAATTAACTTGATGGTTGGAATCCTGCCCCAATGTACATGTATATCAAATCATCATGTTGTACACTTTATTCCTTACTTTTAAAGATTTTATTTATTTATTTGAAAGAGAGAAGGGGAGGAAGAGAGCTTCTTCAGAGAGGGAGGGGTAGAGGGAGAGGGAGAAGCAGACACCCACTGAACAAGTAGCCCAATGTGGGGCTTGATCCCAGGACCCTGGGACCATGACCTGAGCTGAAAGGCAGACATTTAACCAACTCAGCCACCTCGGTGCCCCTATGTTGTGCACTTTAAATCTTACAATTTATCACTTATATCTCAATAAAGTTGGAAGCAAATTTTTTCCCTCTCTTTAGCAAAGAACTCCTAAGACCACATGAAGTTTTTAGAGTCATGATGTTTTCATGACTCTAAAAACCTTTCTTATTCCTTGCCAAACATATGCAGACACAGCTCTGACTTTGGAGTCTGAAGGGTATATGAGCCCACAAGTACTATGACATTATCTGACACTTTTTCTTTATGCATTTTTTAAATTTATTTTTTATTATAAAAGCACATATTTACAATAGAAGACTTGAAGTGGTTTTTGTTTTCTGTTTTTTTTTTAATTAAAGAAAAGAAAATCTGAGGCATCTAGGTGTCTCAGTCAGTTAAATGTCCAACTCTTTTTAAAGATTTTAAAGATTGACACAGAGAGAGATCACAAACAGGCAGAGAAACAGGCAGAGAATGAGGGGGAAGCAGGCTCCCTGCCGAGCAGAGAGCCTATGTGGCACTCGATCCCAGGACCCTGAGATCATGACCTGAGCTGAAGGCAGAAGCTTAACCCTCTGAGCCACCCAGGTGCCCCAAGTGTCCAACTCTTGATATAGGTTCAGGTCATGATCTCAGGGTCATGGAATCAAGCCCCTGGTCAGGTTCTAAGATCAGTGGAGAATCTGCTTGAGATTCTCTCTCCCTCTGCTCCTCTGCTGGCTCTCTCTCTCTCTCTCAAATAAATAAATAAATCTTGAATGAAAGAAAGAAGAAAGAAAGAAAGAAAGAAAGAAAGAAAGAAAGAAAGAAAGATCTTACCTCACCCCACCACCCAGAGAAGATTTCTATTAATATTTTGGTGCAGTGTCTTCCAGTCTTCTTTCAGTATAATTCTTTTTATTTTTTAAAGATTTTATTTATTTTGGCAGAGAGAAACACAGCCAGAGAAGGAACACAAGTAGGGGGAATAAGAGAGGGAGAAGCAGGCTTCCTGCTGAGCAGGAAGCCCAATGTGGGACTCGATCCTGGGTCTCTGAGATCATGACTTGAGCCGAAGGCAGTTGCTTAACCAACTGAGCCATCCCGGCGCCCCAGTATAATTCTTTACTAAATATATAACCATACCATACAAACAAAAAGTACTTTTTTTACACATAAAAAGTATTACATGCTATTACAATTACAAAAATGAATATACCATTTTTATTGAGGTACAATTTATACACCATAAGGTTTACCCTTTTAAAGTGTACAATTCAATAGGTCTCAGGATATTCGCAAAGTTGTACAACTATTACCACAATCTAGTTTTAGAACAGTTTCATCACTCCCAAAGAAACCTGTATCCATTAAATCATTCCCAACTTGCCCCTCTCCCTAGCCCCTAACAACTACTAATCTTTGTCTTTGTGACTTCCCTTGTATATTTAATATAAACAATATCATAGAATCCTATAAACAGAATCACTTCTTTCACTTAGCATACTTTTTCAAAGTTCATCCATCTTATAGGATATATCAATACTCTATTCCTTTTTATGACAGAATAATATTTAATGCATAACTATACCACATTGTGTTTAACCATTTCTGAGCTAGTAGACTTTGGGTTTTTACCACTTTGGGGTTATTATGAATAAGGCTGCTATGAATACTTATGCAGAAGTTTTTGTGTGAACATGAGTTTTCAGTTCTTCTATGAGTGGAACTACTGAGTCATATGGTAACTTCATGTTTAACTTTTTGAAGAACTGACATTTGAGATGTTTTCCAAAGTGGGTGCCTCATTGTATGTTTCCATCAGCAATGTATGAGTGTTCCAACTTCTCCACATCCTTGCCAATGCCTGTTCTTATCAGTGTTTTCAATTAAGGCCGTCCTAATGGGTGTGAAGTGGTAAGGACCTAATTGTAGTTTTGATTTGCATTTCCATAAAGACTATGATGTTGATCATCTTTTCAAATGTTTCTTGGCCTTTACGTTCTTTACAGAAAGGTCTATTCAGATCCAATGCTTATTTTTAAAATTGCATTAATTTGCTTTGTTTTTGATTCATAAGTTTTGCAAAATATATGCTTTAGACCAGATCCTTATCAAATATATGATATACAAATATTTTCTCCTATTCTGGGGTACTCTTTTCATTTTCTTGATAGTGTCCTTTATTTGTTCCTTTTACAAGATGGAGGGCTTGAATGTCACTTTCCAACTATGCTTTTCTTATCTCCTCTAAACCTTCTTTATTGTTCTCTAGTCATAGAGACTAGAGGGAGGCAGCTTACAAAGCTGAGTTCTAGCCCCACTTCACAATACAGAGTATTGAAGGGTGGACTTGGAGTTGATAAACAACAGCTTAATAGGTGGCACATAGGAAAGTAATTCTTTTTATTTTATTTTATTTATTTATTTGACAGAGAGAGGGATCACAGGTAGGCAGAGAGGCAGGCAGAGAAAGAGGGGGAAACAGCCTTCCTGTTGAGCAGAGAGCCCGATGTGGGCCTCGATCCCAAGACCCTGAGATCATGACCTGAGCGGAAGGCAGAGGCTTTAACCCACTGAGCCACCAGGCGTGCCCCCTTTATTTTTAAGATTTTTTTTTTTTTTTTTTAAGAGAGAGAGAGCTTGAGAAAGAGCATTAGCAGGTGGAGAAGTAGATGGACAGGGAGAGGCAGACTTCCTGCTGAACAAGGAGCCCTATGTGGGACTCTATTCCAGCACCCATGGATCATGACCTGAGCTGAAGGCAGAGGCTTAACCCACTGAGCCACCCAGGCACCCGGAAAGTAATTCTTCTAATGGATTTGTCAATTATATGTTTTTTGCTTTTTACAGAAAAAATTTTTTTCATCGAACCTGTCAAATTGTTGTTTTCCATTTTATTGATACCGGTTCTTTGTTGTATCCAGCTTGTAATCTCTTTGGAATTTTTCTTTTTTGGTAATTTCTTGAAATGTATAGATAAAGTATTTTCATCTTTTTCTCATTTCTACTATATGCATTTAAATTTAAAATTGCAAAAGAGGGGCGCCTGGGTGGCTCAGATCCCCGAGAGAGACCGCGGATCCAGCCCTGCATCCGGCTCCCTGCTCTGCAGGAAGCCTGCTTCTCCCTCTCTCACTCCCTCTGTTTGTGTTCCCTCTCTAGCTGTGTTTCTCTCTGACAAATAAATAATAAAATCTTTAAAAATAAGTAAATAAAACAAAATTGCAAAAGAAAGTTAAAATTGCCCTCTAAATATGATTTTTAGCTGTATCTCACTTGTTTTGATATGCATTTTTAAATTATTATTCAGTTAAAAATATTTCCCAATTTTCATTGTGATTATTTTTTTTATCTGTAAGCTAATTACTCTTGGGCTACACATGTATTAATGTATTTCCAAATATTTGGGGTTTTTAAGTTCCTTTTGCCATTAATAAATATATAATGATGTTATGTATAATATTAATGTACAAAATATCATATAATAATATACTTATATTTTATATAGGATTGCATATAGTAATTATATATGTACATATGGATAGATAAATAGAAATGTATAAATATATAAAATATATAGATCATTTCATATGGACATGCATATTTGAAATTACTATATCTTCTCCATAGATTGCAAATTGTATTATTATGAAATGTCCTATCTCAAGTAATTCATCTTATTGTTAAAGATATAAATATAAGTGCATCAATCTATCTTGGTTAACATTTACATAGTGTATCATTTTTCAAGTATTTACATTTAACTTTTCTTTAAATTTAAGTTTGTTTCTAGTACTCATGATGTAGCAAGTTTTGGTTTTTTTAATTCAGTCTGTCTTTTAAAATGGATAATTTGGTCAATTTACAGTTAAATATTGCATTTGGTTTTAATCTGCCATCCTACTATATTTCTCTACTTTTTCATTTGCTCTGTTTCTTTTTCTCTCCTTTCTTTTCTTCTTTTTTCAATGTTCAACTTCCCTCTTCTGTTAGCTTTTAATATTGATTTCAGTAGTTATCCAGAGATCATAACAAACATCCTTGAGTTATTAAAGTTATATATAAATCAGAACTTTTTAGCATAAGCTGGACAACACAGTATTTGAGAATCTCTTCATTCCATTCCATGTATCTTGCTTTTTATGTTATTATTTTGTTAATCCCAAATCATTATTATTATTGTTTTCAGAGTCAATATTTATTTACATTTACTCATATTGTTCTTTATTCTTTTCTTCATTTTTAATTTCTTCTGTGATCATTTTTTCTTTGCCTTAAAGTCTCCATTTGATATTTCTGTAACTATGAATCTCTAGCTAATGAATTCTCTCAAGATTGGTTTACTCCAACCAGTTTTTATTTCCCTTCTAGCTTGGCAGTTATTTTATTTTAGCATCACTAAGATAGGTAGATGTCTTTTGTATTCTAAGGTTTCTGTGGAGAAGTCAGCTTTTGCTCTAATTTTACTCCTGTAATGCCGATATCTTTCTTGTTGTTGTTCTGGATACCTTTAAGATTTCTCTTTTTCTTTATCTGATTTTCAGCACTTTCAATATTATGTGTCCAATTTTCGTTTTTCTTTTTTTTTTTCTTTTTTACTTATCCTGCGTGAGTTCTTAGTGTTTTCTAAATCTCTTGCTTGATTTTTTTTTTCGTTAGTGGGAATTTCTCACCCACTATCTTTTAAAATATTCTCATTCTCATTTTTCTCTCATTCTGTGGTTCTATTAAGACTTATATTAGGTCTCTTCATGTGTTTCATTTTTATGTTCTCTTGTTCTCTGTGTTATATTTTGGGGATTTCTTCTGGTTTATCTTTAGCTCTTTCTAATCTCAGGTTAAATTCATGCATTGCTTTTAATTTCATCATTTGTCTTTTTCTATTCTAGAATTTCTATTTAATTTTCATTTCTTTGTTGAAACCTTTAAATTTCTCTGCCAATTTCTTGAACATATCACTCATACTTTCTTTCTTGTTGTTGTTGTCTTGGTCCAGTAAGTTCATTTTCTTGATCTCCTGTGGAACTGTTGTGTCTACTGGTCTGTTTTGTCCTTTCCTTTTGGAAACATCCTTTTGGGTCTATGTGTTTGATTTGATGCTGGATATTGTATATTAAAAATTAACAAGTTAATAGTGTGGATGATGTCATTTTAATTGAAATAAGATTAATTTTGCTTCTGGACAACAGCTAGGTTGAGAGAAGAAACAATTCTAGATTGCCTTTCTCAAATAAGGAGCAAAAATATTAAGGACTTTAGTCATGATTTTGACTATTTCAGGTACATTTTTTTACTCATAGGTCGGCCTTTTTAAAGTCCCAGCTGAAAACAAAAGGTGTTTATTAAGATACTTCATTTTTTTGTGATCCTTAAATTTCAATTTTTATCTCCTTGTTTTCATGAGTCTCTCAAGCTTTGCTCATCTTATCAGCTTTTCAGTTGTTTTTCAATAAGTAACTGCTTTAAGAGAGAAGCTCCCCCCATATGAGAGGATCATCTTTTTGAACTTCTTTTTCTTGCCGATCATGACCTCACAGTTCTCTACAAACTTCAGTAGCTATCCCATGCATTCAAAACAGAAGTTTTGGTTTAAACAGTATTTTGAGCCAAATCGTGGAAGGAGTGGAGATGCCCTTCAACAGATGAATGGTTCGTACACACAATGGAATATTACTCAGCAATCAGAAAGGGTGAATACCCACCATTTGCATTGACATGGATGGAAGTGGAGGAGATTATACTAAGTAAAGTCAGTAAAGCAGACAAAGACAATTATCATATGGCTTCACTCATCTGTGGAACATAAACATTGACATGGAGGACTAAAAGGGAAGGAAGGGAAATCTGAAGGGGGAAAAATCAGAGCAGGAGAAGAGCCATGAGAGATATGGACCCCAAGAAACAAACTGAGGGTTTCAGTGAAGAGGAGGAAGGGAGAGGGGGTAACAAGGTGATGGGTATTAAGGAGGTCACATGTTGTGATGAGCACTAGGTGTTATACATAACTAATGAATCACTGAACACTACATTAAAAACTAATGCTGTACTAAGCAGTGGTTAACTGAACATAATTTAAAAAAAAAAGAAAGAAAAAAGAAAAGAAAGGAAAAAAAAGCAGCATTTTGACCTAGCTGTTTACAGCAGAATTAGTTTGAGTTACTTAATATACCATTATTAATATTAGAACAACTCCATGCAATGTTTTTTAAGTTTATATGGATAATTTAATAATTTTATCCCTTAATTACTTCTGAATTCTGATTCATGATTAGAGTGACCCTTCCCATTTTGCTGTTATTAGAGTTTGTGTTTTATTATAATACTTTTATTGTTTTAAGTCTTCACATTGAAAATTTTGATCTATTTGGAATTTATTTTGATCTGCTGAATTTATATACAACTTATTTTTATTTTTGATGCCCACCTCTTTATCTATTCTCATTTACTTGACAGTCTATCTTTTTTCATAGACTTGAAATTTTATCTTTTTATATACTAAGTTCATTTGTGAATTTGAATCTCTGGGCTTCTGTTTTTCTATTGCTTATTTGTATATGTCTATTCATGTGTCTGAAATTCTTTGTTTTTTAATAACTTTATTTAGGATTAATTATCATGCAATACTCTGCATGCATGAGAGGTGTATAATTTGATCACTTATAACATATGTATACACTAGTGAAATCATCACTGCAATCAAAATAATGAACAACCTTTTTCTTTTTGCCCTGTTTTAATCTATCACGAACTGACCCGACCCCATTTGCTATAACCAAGCAACAAAGTGATTGGCTTTCTGTCTTTATAATTTCAGTTCCTAGAATTTTGAAAAATGCAATTCTATAGACTATATTCATTTTGTCTTTTATTCAATGTAGTTGCTTTCAGACTCATCTATGCTAACTTTATCATTAGTTTGTTCTTTTTATTGTAGAGTAATAGTATTGTATATTTTAAATTTTAAATACACAACTTGTTTATGAAGTCACCTATTGTTGGATGGACATTTGAGCTAATTCCAATTTGTTAAATTTTGATTCCACTGCAGTTAACATACAGTGTTATATTAGTTTCAGATGTATAATATAGTGATTCAATAATTGTATATTTTTCTCAGTGCTTATTACAATAAGTGTACTTTTAATCCCTTTCATGTAATTAACCCACTCCCACTCACCTCCCCTCTGGAGGTCAGTTTATTCTTTGTAGTTGAGTCTGTTTGTCTCTTTTTTTCTTTGTACATTTGCTTCATTTGTTAAATTCTACACGTAAGTGAAATCATACAGTATTTGTCTTTCTCTGACTTACTTCACTTAGCATTATACCCTCTAGATCCATCCATGTTGTTGCAAACATCAAGATCTCATTCTTTTTTATGACTGAGTAAAGTTCCATTGTGTATACATACTACTTCTTTATCCATTCATCTATCAGTGGACACTTGGGCTGCTTTCATAATTTGGCAGTTGTAAATAACGCTGCAATAAACAAAGGGGTGCATATACCTTTTTGAATTAATGTCTCCGTTTTCTTGGGGTAAACACCCTGTAGTAGAATTTACTGGATCATATGGTAGTTCTATTTTTAATATTTTGAGGAACCTCCGTACTGTGTTCCACAGTGGCTGCAGCAGTTTGCATCCTACCAAAGGTGTACGAGGGCTCTTTTCTTTCCACATCCTCACCAACACTTGTTTTTTCTTGTGTTTTTGAAGTTAACCATTCTGATAGGCAGGTGTGAAGTGATATTTCATTGTAATTTTGATTTGTGTTTCCCTGATGATGAGTGATGTTGAATATTTTTTCATGTGTCTATTGGCCATCTGGATGTCTTCTTTGGAGAAACGTTTAGTCATGCCTTCTGCCTACTTTTTAATTGGATTATTTATTTAGGTTTTTTTGTTTGTTTGTTTGGTGTTGAGTTATATAACTTCTTTATATATTTTGTATACTAACCCATTATCAGATATGTCATTTGCAAATATGTTCTCCCATTCAGTAGATTGTCTTTCAGTGTTGTTCATTGTTTCCTTTGTTTGCAGAAGCTTTTTATTTTGATGTAGTCTCAAGAGTTTGCTCTTGCCTCTGTTTCCCTTACTCAGGGGACATATCTAGAAAAATGTTTCTATGGCCAATGTCAGAGACCTTACTGCCTGTGCTCTCTAGTAGGAGTTTTATAGTTTCAGGTCTCAGTTTTAGGTCTTTAATCCATTTTGAGTTTAATTTTGTGCATGATATAATCAAGAGGTCCAGTTTCATTCTTTTGCATGTAGCTATCCAGTTTTTCCAGCACCATTTGTTGAAGAGATTGTCTTTTTCCCATTGTATACTTTTGCCTTATTTGTCAAACAATTATTGACCATATAAGTGAGGGCTTATTTCTGGGAATTCTATTCTGTTTTATGGATATATTTGTCTGTTTTTGTGCCAGTATCATACTGTTTTGATTACTACAACTTTGTAGTATGTCTTGATATCTGGGATAGTGATACCTCTAGTTTTTGTCTTTCTCATGATTACTTTAGCTATTTTAGGTCATTTTGGTTCCACACAAGTTTTAGGATTATTTGTTTTGATTCTGTGAAAATTGCTGTTGGTATTTTTTTAAAGATTTTATTTATTCATTGGAGAGAGAGAGAGAGCACAAGCAAGGAGAGAGGCAGAGGCAGAGGGAAAAGCAGACTCCCCACTGAGCTGGGAACCTGACATGGGGCTCAATCCCAGGACCCAGAGATCATGACCTGAGCTGAAGGCAGATGCTTAACCATCTGAACCCCTTGCTGTTTGTATTTTGATAGAGATTGCATTGTCTGTAGATTGTTTTGGTTAGTATGGACATATTAACAATATTTGTTCTTCCAATCCATGAGCATGGAATGTCTTCCTTTTCTTTGTGTTTCTTCAGTTTCTTTCATCAGTGTTTCATAGTTTTCAGAGTACAAATCTTTCACCTCTTTGGTTAACTTTATTCCTATATATTTCATTATTTTTGGTATGATTGTAATTGAGATTATTTTCTTAATTTCTCTTTCTGCTACTTCATTATTGGTATATAGAAATGTAACAGATTTCTGTATATTGATTCTGTATCCTGTGACCTTACTGAATTCATTTATCAGCTCTAGTAGTTCTCTGGTAGAAACTTTAGGGTTTTCTATGTAGTATCATGTCATCTGCAAATAGTGAGGAATTTACTTCTTCCTTACCAATTTGGATGACTTTGTTTCTTTTTTTTATCTGATTGCTGTGGCCAGGACTTCCAGTACCATGTTGAAGAAAAGCAGTGAGACTGGATATCCTTGTCTTGTTTCTGATCTTTGGGGAAAAGCTCTCAGTTTTTCACCATTGAGGATAATGATAACTCTGGGTTCTTAATCTCTGGCCTTGATTATATTGAGATATGTGCCCTCTAAACTTACTTTGTTGAGAGTTTTTATTATGAATGGACATTATACTGTGTCCACTGATTTTTCTGCATGTATTCAAATGATCACATGGGTTTTATCCTTTTTCTTATGGCTGTGATATATCTCATTGATTGATTTGCAAATGTTGAACTTACCCTTGCATCTTGGGAATAAATCCCACTTGATCATGGTGAATGTTTTTTTTTTTTTTTTAATGCATTGTTGGATAATTCCCATTTTTTTTTTACTATTACAAGTAGAGTTGCTATGAACTTTTATATATAAGACTTTATGGATATAATGCTTTTGTTTCTCTCAGGTAAAGATGGACTAGCCAGCTTGTGTGGTTTTGTAATATTTATTTATTTATTTATTTATTTATTTATTTATTTATTTATTTAATTTTCAGCTTGTGTGGTTTGTGTAGGTTTAACATTGCTCAACTATTTTCCAAAGAATTTATTCCAACAAGAAGTGTATGGGATTCCTGGTTGATCCGCATCATCACCAACACTTGATATCATCAGTCTTTACAAGGTTAGTTACTCTAACAGATATACAGTGGTATCTCTCTGTGATTTTAATTAGCATCCTCTTTAAGATGTGGTATAAAGATAAAAAAAGACCTTTCATGTGCTTATCTTCTTTCATGAAGTGTTTGTTCAAAGATTTTGTTCATTTGCTCATTTTATGTATATTTTCTCTTCTCATTAGTTGTAAATGTTCTTTTTATATTTTAGATATAAGTCCTTAATCAGGTTTTTTTTTATTTCAAGTACCACCTTATTTTATATAAACATGTCTTATATGTTATATCATAGACTATCATAATTATTATCAATTATATTTCAGAATATATTATAGTTAGAGGTAGGCTCATGTAGCATTTTTTAAAATTTTTATTGTGCTATGTTAGTCACCATACAATACAGCATTAGTTCTTGATGTAGTGTTCCAAGATTCACTGTTTATCTATAACACCCAGTGCTCCATGCAGTACATGCCATCTTTAATACCCACTACCAGATTCACCCATCCACCCACCCCTCCCCTCTAAAACCCTCAATTTGTTTCTCAGAGTCCACAGTCTCTCATGGCTCGTCTCCTCCACTGATTTCTCCCCCTTTACTTTTCCTAATCTGTGAATTGCATTTTTATTTTCTTGTCTTTTGGGAAAAAAAGCATTTTATATTGATGAAATCCAATTTAATGATGCCTTTAAATCTATAGACCAATTTGTGGGCAATTGACATCTTTACAATATTGATAATTCCAATCTATGATTATGGTCTCTTTCTTCAGTTATTAGGTGTTCTTTAATTTCTCTGAGGTATGTTTTAGGGGAAGGGCTCAGAAAACAATGTCCAATAGGTCAAATTCAGCTCATGGCTTGTTTTAGTGTGGTCCATGAGATAAGATTAAATTTTGCATTTTAAGCCGTTGTCAAGAAAATAAGGAATAAAATGGGATAGAGTCTATCTGTAGCTTATAAGCCAAAGATATTAAAATATGATCTTGTACAGAAGAAAATTTGTCAGACTTGTTGTAGAGAATTGTGTATAAAGGTCTTGAACATAACTCATAGATTAATTCCCAGGTATTTTATATTTTTAATGCTGTTGAAAGACATCTTTTTACGATTAAATTTACTTAAGATGTTACATTCTTGGTGCAAGTTAGTTGTTCAATGAATAAATGAAGAAAAACATTTCACTTTCTCACATAAACTTGTGAAACAGTCTGTTAAAGGATATTGATTTAAGACCAAGACAGATCAGCAAAAGGAAAACACAGGGAAGAGATTCTGGAGGATGTAGGTTCATTTCTTTTGTGGCTTTCTACCTTTGCTCTTTCCTCATGGGCCCTTGTCCCATCACCTACTTCCTCTGACAAAAACTTCTGACACCTTGGAGAAATAGCAGTTGGTGCTATATAACCGAGGAAATTTAAAAGCATTATTTTTTTAAGATTTTATTTATTTGACAGAGAGAAACACAGCTAGAGAGGGAACACAAACAAGGGGAGTGAGAGAGGGAGAAGCAGGCTTCCCACTAAGCAGGGAGCCTGATCCCGGGACATGACCCGAACCAAAGACAGACGCTTAAAGACAGAGCCCCCCGGTTTCCCTAAAAGACATTATTTTTAAATTTTTTATTTCTTTACTGTTCATTGCTGGTATATTAGTCAGGATTCTCCAGAGAAATAGAACGAATAAGACATATATTTTAAGAAATTGGTTTACAGAAACAAAACAGAGGATCATAGAAGAAGAGAGGAAAAAATAAAACAAGGTGAAATCAGAAAGGGAGACAAATCATAAGAGACTATTAATCATAGGAAACAAACAGGGTTGCTGGAGGGGGAGGGGAGTAATTGGGTGATGGACATTAAAAGGGCAGATGATATACTGAGTACTGGGTGTTTTATAAAACTGATGAATCACTGACCTCTACCTCTCAAACCAATAATATATGTCAATTAATTGAATTTAAATTAAAAAAGGAAATTGGCTTACATGTTTGTTTGTGGGTTTTGGTAAGTCTGAAATACATAGGGTAGGCCTGCAGACTAGAAAGTCAGGTAAGCGCTGATGTTCCACTTGAGTCCAAACACCTCAGGGCAGTAAGCTGGAAACTTGGGCAGTCTCAGGGAAAATTGTTTCCTTAGGGAAAGTCTTTGCCCATAAAGCCCTTCAACTGATTAGATGAGATAATGTGACTAGAATCTGTAATAGTATCTTTTTTTATACCTCATGTTATTTGTTCCTTCTTGTTGACTATTCTTTCTGGTAAATATTTATCAATTATATAAGTCTCATAAAACAGTAAGACTTGGTTTCTGAATAATTTGTCCATTTTATATTATTGAATTTACTGGTACAACATTTGTATTAACTTTTAGTAATTGTGGGATTTGTAATGTCCTCCTCCTTTCTTTTTCTGGAGAAGGGGCAGAGGGAGAGGGACACAAACAGACTCCAGCTGTGAGGGGAAGCTGATGCAGGGCTTCATCCCAGGACCTTGAGATCATGACCTGAGCCACCCAGGGGTTGAGTGTATGTGAGTGTATATGAGTGTATCTATACACACTATATAAATACACACACACACACAGTCATTTATGTTACAGGCTTATCAACTTTTTTTTTCTTGAAAGAACCAACATTTGGCTTTGCTGATATGTAAGTATGCTTCCTTTCTATTTCATTAATTCCTATCTTATCCTTTTTCTGGCTTTTCTTTTTCTTTTGTTTAATTTACTTTTCTAACTTCTAATTCTTGAAAACTTAAGTGCTCATTAATTTTCAGTTTTTGATAATATGTGAATTTAAAGATATAAAGTTTATATGTTGCATTTTCATTATCATTCAGTTAAAATTATTTGGTAATTTCCATTGTGATTCCTTCTTTGAATCATAGGTTATTTGTAAGTTATTTTCCATTATATGGAATTTTAAATTATTATTTTTGCTATTCATTGATACTCTCATTACATTTCTTTAAAATATGTTGATAATTCCTTTATGGCTTTATGGCTATTATTTTTTTTTACCTGATCAATTTATATAAGTGCTCCATATGTATACTGTAACTGTTAGATGTACTACTTCATGTGGGTCATTTAGGTCAGTTTTGTTAATAATTTTTAAAAAAATGGAATACTTCCTAGTAATTTTTATCTTCTGATCTAATCAGTTACTGTAAGTATATAAATCTAGATTTGTCTTTCTCATTTCGTTTCTGCCAATTTTTAAAGTACAGGTTGATATTTTATTAGAGGGTTATATCCGTCATTTTAATCAGTATTACACTGTTACATTCTCTTTACATTTCTAAGATTTGGTAACCCATCAAATAGATTTACAGCTCATTCAGTTAAGCACGTAGGGAATAACAGGTTAAAGTCTAACAATTTCCATGAGAACAACTAAACTCTTTTGCGTGTTTAGACATTATTAATAATGGAATGTCGGAATTTTCAAGGTAAATTCTAAAGAACTCATCTGAATGTCATTTTGTTAACAGTGAGAGTATGTGCCTTCCACAGGATTTATAAATCTATTAAGAAAATAAACTCTTGGCTTTATAGTTGTATTTTCTCTTTTCTTAATAACCAAATCTTGAAATGTCTCAACTTTTCAAGTATTCTAATAGTCAGATTTTTGCTCTATTGTTTCTTTCTTGTATTTCAGTAATGTTTTCTTTTTTCCATTTCTTTGGATATATTCATTTTCTACTTTGTTTTAATCTTTCTTCTGTTTTAATATAAAAATTCGTAATTATACATTTCCTTTTATGTTCTAAGTACTAGTATAATGATAGCTTTCATATCTAAATTATTTTCTTAATCTGCTTATTTTTAATAATTTTTATTCATTTTTCCTTTCACTTCCTTCTTTTATTTTTAAAAATATTTTAAAGACACATTTTATTTTGTGTTCTTGAAAAATACAGTATCTGCAAGCTTTGTGTGTCCAAAGCCTGTGGACATTGCTTTTCTCGTTCTTTTACTCTCTTATTTTCGGTTTATTTTCATTTTAGAGGGCTGGTTTTTGTGAAAATGAGTCATCCAAGTGATAGGAATCCTTGTCTGGAATTCATGTGAGTCCTTTTGCTAGGAATGTTCATTAAAAGTTTTAACCATTTTCAAATCAAAGAAAATTTGAGTCAGTCGTTTCCTCAAGTTTCCGTTTTCGTAGGAGAAACTTTCCACCTCCACAAGTTCTTCCACTGAGAGCTGGTGGCCCTTCTAGGTTCCGAGGTAGGGCGAGTAATGGGTGGAGTGGGGTCACCAGGCTGGTTACCCATTCTATTTGGCCTCAGTCTCTTATTTTCTTTGCCTATGTAAAAATCAGTTGATGTAGGTCCGTGCTACTAAAAATGTGGGCCTCAGAGCACCAATATCAGCATCCCTTGGGACTCTGTTAGAAATGCAGAATTTCAGGTACCGGCTTCAAAAGTTGTTCTTGTAGATTTTTCTTTCTTTGTTTTGGCTGCCTTATCTGTCCTAACAGCTGTATACTTACATGTACATTTTCCAGTGTTTTCTGTGTACATTAATAAGTTGAAAAATAATTCTAGGAGCAACCGCGTTAGCCATTTAACGCAGAAAAAAACAGGACATAGACATCTGTTCTTTGGATGCAATATGTTTACTAAGACTGGCTTCTGCCCGTTGCTCCGTGGTTGATCACAAACTATTAAATGTATCCGCATGGATAAAATCCGTTCGTACTATCCTGCCTCTGTCAGGTTCTACTAAACTCCTCAGTCTAACCCCCCCTCGCCCCCCCCCCCCTTTCTCCTGCGAAGCTTCCTGCAAAGCTTCGTTTGGTTCAATCACAGTACGCCACCAAACCACCGCGAAAACCTGGAGTAACGGATTTGGGGCGTAGCTAGCCCCCCCACCCCCGCCCGGGAGCACGGAGAATTTACAGAGCATGCGCAAAGACGGGTGCGCGCACATGCGCAGTGGTCGGCGCACGCCCGCGCGCCGGTCTCTCGGGGAGCCTCAGAGGCTGCGCGCGGTTGACGTGTTCTCGGCTGCGGAGGCGGCGAGGCTCCGGGAGGGGAAGGAGCAGAGGGAGGGAGGGTGAGGTGGGGGGCTGAACCCGGAAGTGGGTAGGCGCTGGAGCGAGCGCGCCGGGAGTGGAGCTCAGCGGCTGGGAGCCAGCGGGGGAGCCTTGGGTTCCCGGTAATGGATTTACGGGGCGTTTGCCCAGGGAAACTGGGGTGGGAAGGGTAGCGGGTTCGCGTCGGCAAGCGCAGTCTCCGCCTGGGTAGGGCCTGGGAAGGCTCTTCTGCTTCCTTTAGTCGTCCCTGTGGTTTTTGACCCTACTCCTGCTCTGCGCCTCTCCTCAGGCCGTCTCCTGCGGGGTGGTTTTGGCCGTGGGACGTTCTCTGTCCCTGAGGAGGTGTGCCTTGCCCGCCCTGGGAAAAGGCATGTAAATGGAGAGACACGGATTTCGCGGCCGCGACGGCCTTATTGTCACCAACCCAACGCCCCTAAACCATGAATGTAGCGCGCCTCAACCTGCACCCTCAGTGATCTTGGAGGGGTCCTATCTCTTTTGCCCTCTTTTTACCCACCCCGTTCGTGATCAGGCCTCAGAGGTGTGCTCTGGCTTCCTTTAAAATTATTCTTTTGTTGGCTGTCTTTTATAACCCGGCCCTCCTTGTTCCCCACCCTAAAGTCTTAGCCACGAACGAGTAGAGGGTGTGACTTTATCATAATTTAGTTCTGATTTAGAAAAGGTTAGTAGACGAATGCCGTGAATTATTTAGGATTGCCTTGCCATGGAGGGTTTTTTTTTACGTGGTTTTTACTCTTTTGCAGACCATGAAACCCTCGGGCACGCCCCTCCAGAAGCTGTTAACCAAGACAATCTAGTTTTTCGTTTTTTAAAATAAATCCTTTAAGACACTTATGAAGTTTCTTGTTCTGAAATTGTTGTACTGCAATGAAGAAAAGGAGAAAGGTTACTTCAAATCTTGACGAGAAGATCCATCTAGGCTACCATAAAGATTCTTCAGAAGGCAATGTTGCGGTGGAGTGTGACGAAGTAACCTATACTCATTCCACTGAGAGACCAACTCCTGAAGCTCTTCACTGTTACCAGGAACTTCCTCCCTCTCCAGATCAGAGAAAACTTTTGAGTTCTTTGCAGTATAACAAGAATTTGCTGAAGTATTTAAATGATGATAGGCAGAAGCAACCATCTTTCTGTGACTTACTTATCATAGTAGAAGGAAAAGAATTCAGTGCCCATAAAGTTGTTGTTGCGGTTGGCAGTAGTTATTTTCATGCGTGTTTGAGCAAAAATCCAAGCACTGATGTTGTCACCCTGGATCACGTAACACACTCAGTTTTTCAGCATTTGCTTGAATTTCTTTACACATCAGAATTTTTTGTGTACAAATATGAAATACCTCTTGTTTTAGAGGCAGCAAAATTTCTGGACATTATAGATGCAGTTAAGTTGCTAAATAATGAAAATGTTGCCACTTTTCAGTCTGAGCTGGCTGAAAAGTCATCACCAGAAGAAACACTAAGTGAATTAGCTGGAAGACTATCAAATAATCATCAGTGTAAATTCTGTAGTAGACATTTTTGTTATAAAAAGTCTTTAGAGAATCATTTGGCTAAAACTCATAGGTCCCTTTTATTAGGGAAAAAACATGGGTTAAAAATGCTGGAGAGAAGTTTTTCCGCAAGAAGATCGAAAAGGAATCGCAAGTGCCCTGTTAAGTTTGATGACACGAGTGATGATGAACAAGAAAGTGGTGATGGGTCAGACAATTTGAATCAAGAAAATTTTGATAAGGAAAAGTCAGACAGAAATGATTCTGAGGACCCTGGAAGTGAATATAATGCTGAAGAAGATGAACTAGAGGAGGAAATGTCAGATGAATACTCTGACATTGAAGAACAAAGTGAAAAAGATCATAATGATGTAGAAGAGGAACCTGAGGCTGGTGATTCTGTAGGAAATATTCATGAGGGGTTAACTCCTGTAGTCATTCAGAACAGTAACAAAAAAATATTGCAATGTCCTAAATGTGATAAAACATTTGACCGCATAGGTAAGAAAAGAAAGCTTGTTTTCTGTCTCTAATAACTTTTCCTGATGTTTTAAAGGTGGTACTGAAAAACTAAACTTTGAAGGTAACTTTTGAAAGGAATACATAACTAGGGTAGGTATTTGATAGTCAATACACATTTTATCCTGTTATTTTACAATTGTTTCGATTCAGGAATTTAACTATTTTTTATTAGCTTTTATTTTCCCTACTCTATGTCCCATTAAAAGGTGACAGATCATTAGTTCAAGTTTTTGGTATGAAAAAACTCCAGACTTAATAATTATGAATGTAGTGCTTTGATTTATATGTTGATTTAATTTCATAGATAAGTGCTACTTTTGAGTGATAGAAAATTGAACTGGATTATATTACTCAGTTTAATAATTTGTATACTATTTCCCCTTGAACCTGGCCATATCTGAATTATAAATACAGTCACTTCTCTAGAATCTAGTACTGTTTAGAATTGGAATGTTTCAGTTTAGGCTTCTAGTTAAGAATAAAACTGAATTGGATGTAATTTATTCTGTAGGTAGAGACTTTAGGAAATGTCTTGATTAGTAGTAGTCTTTGGTTATTATAATAACTAATAAATCAACTTTTCCTTTATTAAAAAAGTATATACAGGAAATGTGGTCTAGACCCTTAAATTAAAAATATGTCAGTGAACATATAATTTCAGGAGGTCTCATATTTGCTAGTAAAATAATTTTTGGACGTGTTTTACATGAACAGTTCTCTTTTTTTTCCTGATATTTTTACAGACTCTGTCATTCCTTTTTTATTTTAAAAAAGTTCTTTTTATTAACATATAATTATTATTTGCTTCAGGGGTACAGGTCTGTGAATCATCAATCTTAGACACTTCCCAGCACTCACCATAGCACATCTCCTCCCCAATGTCCAAGACTCAGCCACCGTATCCCTCCCCTGTCCCCAACTCCCCAGCAACCCTGTTTGTTTCCTGAGACTTAAGAGTCTCTTATAGTTTGTCTCCCTCCTTGGTCCCATCTAATTTCATTTTTTCCCTTCCTATCCCCCATAACCCCATGCCCTGCCTCTCAAATTCCTCATATGGGAGAGATCATATGATAATTGTCTTTCTCTGATTGCCTTATTTACATCAACAGTTCTAATGTAAACTTTTAAATTGCAGCAATGAAGCTGTTTTTATGTAAATCATAGTTATGAAATATACTGCACCACATAAAATGTTAAAAGGAACATTTAAGTGCAGTTTGACCTTGTAACATTATGCTGTTTAATATATCCCCATGTATTTTGCAGTGTTGAGTTACTTATTGGTATAAGTGGAAATTGATTTTATAAGGCATTGGTAACCATTTGCTCTCAAAATATAGGAAAGTACATACTATAGCATAAGTGGTAACCTCTTTTCGCTTTTTATTATGCCTTTGAATCTCCAAATTGGAATTTTTGACAATCCAATTTAATAATTACTTATCACTGTTTTTACTGTGTTTGAGACTCAAACATGAATAAAATAACTTTTCATGAGTAATTCAATTGGAAGAGCATAGGAATACAAGGAACTTGCTAAACTCAGACTGGATAAAATACTTTATCTCTCATAGAGCTAAAACAAGTACTGTGAGAAGAGAATATTTTTGGATTCAGATACCTGAGAGCATGTTATCTTTTCAATAGATTCTGCTTCTTTGATTTTATATTCTTAGTACATGCCTCTATTCTGCCTTAATTTGACCTAATTTGACTTGAGATGAATGAATAGGGGTCAGGTCACGAATGGCATTGTAGGCTCAACACTTAGATTTCTGAACTGTCCTGTTGAACACTAGGGTTGTGAGATACTTTAAGAGAGAGGAGTTCTATGTTCAAGTAAGATTGGAAAAACTATATACTATAATTCATAGTCTGTAATAAGTCTGTCAAATTCTCTAGGAAAGAAACTTGGGAATTTCATTTAGTCTGGCATTTCCTCAAATAATGTTATCATAAGATACTCCTGTGGTACTTCTTTAATGTCCAAAAAAGCCACTATAGTTCTTTGCACACAATTTAGGAAAACACTGCTCAAGATTAAGTTCCTGATATACTAAGACGAAGGTGTTTTGCAGTTATTTTTTTGTTTTGTTTTGTTTAGATTTTATTTATTTTATTCGACAGAGAGAAACACAGTTATAGAGGTAACACAGGCAGGGGGAGTGAGAGAGGGAGAAGCGGGCTTCCGGCCTCTCGCTGAGCAAGAATCCCAATGTGGGCCTCCATCCCGGGACGTGACCTGAGCCAAAGGCAGCAACTTAAAGACTGAGCCACCCAGGCTTCCCTGTTTTGCAGTATTTTTAACCAAGAGCAGGCCAAATCATTGTGAGAGTAGGTCACATTGTAGATTTATCTGCCGCCCACCTTTCTGAATGCATTGGACATTACATCCCTCTTAACCACCCCTCTCTTTTGCTTAAGTGTCACATGGGGCCACTTGCTTTTCCCCAGGACTGAGAGAGAGAGAGAGAGGAAGATTGAAATTGAGATTATATCATATTGGTTAAAAAAAGCATGAGCTATAATGATGTCAGACCATCTGCATTTTTTAATCCAAGTTTTGGGCGGGTTTCTTAACCTGTCTGTATTTTTGTTTCCTCATAGGTAGAGTGGGATGATGCAAATAAAATGCTAATAGTACCTTCTCATGGAGGTTATTATGAGAATTAAATGGGATAGTCTTGTGAATCACTCAAAATAGTGTGTGAAGTTTAGGTGTTCAAGGAATATTAGCTACTCTTACTGCTGATTAATATAGTTATTGAGTAGCTTTAATACCAATAAGCAGATAGGAAGTTATATTTTCTGTGTTCTTAGGAATTTAAAGTTTAATGAGTACATGCAAAAACACAATCATATTGCAGTGAAGATAATCTTACCAGGAACAGTGCAAAGGACTAAAGGAATCAGTAAAGATTTCATAGAGCAGGTAGCATTAGAGCTGAGAACTAAAGAATAGGGAAGCATTTACATGGCAAAAGGACCAACCTGTGCAAAGACTTCAAGGTATGTTGTGTTCTGGAAATTGCTGAGGGGTGGGTGATTTCAAGATGGGCAAGGAGGTATAATGAAAATGATAGATGAAGATTGGCACATAAGCAGAGGTCAAATTTTGCATGTTTTTTATGCTATATAGAAGGTTTAGATTGTATCCAAAGGAAAAAACTTTGACAAAGGAAATGACAGCCTATTGAAGTTTTAGGAAGATCATGCTGGCTTCAGTGGGGAGAGTGAAGTTGGAAAGGACCAGAAAGATTGTATGCTTGGACTAATTAGATGAGTAGTGTTGAGAATGGGTTATGGGACAAGGGTAGATAAGAGAATTGCACTGAATACAGACTAAATGGATTGGGTGATGGATAGAATGTAAATGTGGAAGGAGGATATCTCCGTTTCTTTCGTTTGTTTTTTTTTTTTAAAGGTTTTATTTATTTGACAGAGATCACAAGTAGGCAGAGAGGCAGGCAGAGAGAGAGGAGGAAGGAGCAGGCTCCCTGCTGAGCAGAGAGCTGGACTAGGCCTGGATCCCAGGACCCTGAGACCATGACCTGAGCCGAAGGCAGAGGGTGAAGGCAGAGGCTCTAACCCACTGAGCCACCCAGGCACCTGAGATCTCAGTTTCTTAAATGTCCTCCTTTCTCATCTCCATCAGAAGTCTGTTATTCTTAAAAAAAAACAACAAAAGAACAAAACAAAACAAAACCGGTCAAGGACCATTTTCCAATAAGCCTTATTGCATCCATATTCCTATCATATGATTTAAAAATGCTTACCTAGATTTTTGGTTATTTATTCTTATTAGATTTTAAGTCTGAAAATTTTGTGTCTTTTGGTTATTGTCCTTTGTTGATACCCTAGATCATTTCAAATATTACATTTTCATTCAGTAAGCTCTTGTTTGAGTGAACAAAATTGAAAGGTTGGTGTCTGACTTAACTTTGGACTTGTAAGAAGCCAGTTGGTCTTTGTAAGCTTCTAACTGGTTCTTGGAGTGGGTTATGAGAATTAATGAAAAAGCTGTGAGACCTGCTGGAACCATTAGCTCCACAATATGTAGTCAACTAATTTGATTTCATTACTTTGGATCTTTTATCTTTTCTGATGTATTTGATAGTTGCTTGGAGTGGGACTCCTGATCCAGTTATATTTTTCCTTAGGCTACCAGCTGTCTTCCTCTCAGTGTATTCTCATGCAAAAAGAGTCCTTTGACCTTTCCCCCTTAAGGAAAAAACCTAGTGGGTGAAAAGGCAGAAATAGGGAAAAGATGACAGATGGGGTGAGAGAGAAAATTTGGATAATTTATCTTTTTTATTGTTCCTGCTGGGAACTAAAATCTTTCCTTGGATTAAATTTATAATCTCTTCTAGAGGTAGAAAATGCTTTGTAGCTTTTTAAAAAATGTGACTCTCTAGATCAACCTGACAAGAGATTCCAGTTTGTTCTTAATAGAGAAGAGTTATAACAGTGACACCATTCTTTAAGGTTAAATATTTTAGTTAAGTATTCTTTAGAGTATGCCATATGAATAAATTCAAGGAATACAAGATTTAGGAATATCAAATAAATAATGAGCTAGTTCGACAGTATTTCTCTTTGTAAAAACTGCTCATAAAATCTGACAATAGTACTTTTGCATAACCCACATGGGGGGATAATAAATTCTTAAGCACAGGGTCAAGTTTTTTCCTGTGAAAATTTCTTTAGTTTGGGATGCAGTTCATATTGGGATTCATTTCACAAAAATTCTGTGGATGAAATTTGTATTATGCATTTTCTTTTAGTAATCAAGAATGGTTGGACATAGTGTATTATTCTTTGAAGGAATACTATTTTAATCGAAAATTTATTTGAAATGCACATTTTGATTTATTGTTGAATTCCCCCCATACCCTATAAAAAAAAAAGAAAAAGATTTAGAGGTTGACTGTATTTATGCTGAGTATCTCCCACGCTGTTACCAATTTTTTTAAACATGAAATTTCTTTAGATATTAAAAATTTTCCCCACTCACCCCTGGAGATCTACCTGACTCTTAAGGGTTCAGTGTTTCCACAGGATTTGTGTCTCTTCTATTGTTCAGAAAATCAAATCCATAGAGATAACTGGCCTTTGCAATGCTTGTGTGCATAAAATTGAATTAATAACTTTAAAAAGTTTTTTCACTTTAGAGGTTCTTAATGTCATAATGAATTGTTCAAACTTATGTATTTTCATGAGTCTCTTTGGACTCTGCTGAATTTATGTATTTAATTTTTTTTTTAAATCTTGGCTCTTCTGATTAAAATTTTTTTCTTGATTGAATCTTAAGTCTACTTGTCTGTAGGAAAATAGGTTTAATAGTTAAAAGTGCTTTTGATTTTTAATTTAACTCATTTTGATGGTTTTACTATTCAACTACATGTAACTTAATTTGTATTTGCGAGCAAGAAAGAATTTCTTTAATTAAAAGGAAAATGCTACTAATGATTAACATCCTTTCAGCAAAGGCATTTTCATAAGAAATACAAAATAGGGTGAAAATTTTTTCTTATTTTTCTTACACCTTAAGATTTTATTAAGTTGCTCTTTTTGTTCACTCAGATATAAAAGTGAGATTTAAGCATTAGATGATTGGTTTTCTTTTAACTAAACGTGCACAGTTAATGGCCAGTAAAGAGTGGGCCTATTCTAAAAAAATACTTATAAGTTAATCATTTAAAAATCACACTATATGCTCTCGATTTGGTTACAGTTTTTTAAACCACAAGTATGTGTCACTTACATAATTTGAAAAGCAAGTTTAATAAAAATGAAATGTGGAAACTTTCATAATCAAGGAAACCTTTTTAATTCCATGCAAAGACCTCAATCTTTTTGAAATTAAAATTGTGGGATTTTAGTACATATTGATAATGTTTGGATTACAATGTACTTTGTATCTAATTGATATATAATAAAGGTTAAGGAATCTAATACATGCATGCCATATTATTATTATTTTTTACGATTTTATTTATTTGTTTAACAGAGAGAAACACAGTTAGAGAGGCAACACATGCAGAGGGAGTGAGAGAGGGAAAAGCAGGCTTCCTGTTGAGTGGGGAGCCTGATGGCAGGGCTCTGTGGGGCTTGATCCCAGGACTCTGGGATCATGATCTGAGCCGAAGGCAGATACTTAACAACTGAGCCACTCAGGTGCCCTCACGCATGCCATATTATAATAGTAGAAAAAGAGTAAGTTCAACTCAAAATATTTTCACTTGAGAAAGATTATTATAACAATAACGGTCTGGATATACCCTGTAAAAAGTAATATAAATCAGTGTTTTGGATAGCTCAAGGTCAGAGATGCTTATTTTGTTATATAATACACACATTTACACATGTGCTCATACATAAATTGAAGCAAAATATTACTCAAAACTAATGTGATTACACTCTGTATTTTCTACTCTTTTCTTTCCCCCAATTCTAGTCACAACCTAAGGAATTTATTTCATGGACACTAATGACCTTTAGTTTGTAAAACACTGATTTAAACCAAAACATAACCCAACTCTTGTACTGTAGAACCCACTTGTGCTGTTTCAGATTTCACTTTGGAACATACAAGAACACCTTTCCCTCAGTAAATTCCAGTATTGAATCTCATCCCTTGAAATAGCAGAGGAAGTGCTGGTAGGGTATGTGTATGCATGTGTAAATGGAGAGTATGCCCTAGCAGTGGCAGAGAGAGGACACATACTAGGCCATTTTAATGAAGGTACAGGGAAAAAATGAAGTTCTTACAGTGTTCTCAGAGAGCTGAAACCCCACTTTGATCTATTATAATGTATATTCATAAATCAGTTATAACCATATTTATATTGGAAGTATACCTACATGTCTGCACTGTGACTAGTAACCACATAATAATAAATGACCAATATTTATTACTGCTTACTATACACTGGAATGTCTTAAGCATTGTGTGTATATTAACTTATATACTTCTCACAACCCCATGCAGTATTACTAAATTCGGAGAGGTTTAATTGTTAGCTTAATTAAAATCATGCAGATAATTTAACAGGTAACCAAACATTGAGTTTTCTGACTATATGTATATAAACAATGCATTGACCATCATCTGAGTGGTCTATACATAAATACCTAATGGATTTTTCATCATACTTCTGTTTTTCTTTGCCTGTAATTGTTAGCCTTCCCTCTTCCTTTAGGAAAATACTTTGGGTCCCTTTGCTGTGTATTTTTATGTAAGTGCAGTAGAATTTTTAGGTAATATAGTATGTGTTTGTTAAATTTAATCATACACATATATGTAATAGATTGGTGAACTCATTTATTTTACTAAGTAGAAAAATAATTATGATTATCTTTTCTTCAGTGCTCTGATATATTTTGGATTTTTTCTAATTTCCATGATATATGTAGAATTTTTCTAAGCGAATGACTGAAATGCAGCTACACCTTTACATTAGCTTTGGCCTGAAGAAAAGTCGATACATTTGTTTTGCAGAGCAAAGCTAAGCTTTAATTGAAAACTGCTATTCTTACCAGTAGTATTTTTTTCTTATTTTTATTGCTTTTTGCTCAGAAGTATCCTTTATTGAAATTTATACTTTAAGCTGCTAGATGTGCATATTCATAGCTTTGATTCCAGAATAATAATAGCAAACATTAACTGATAGTTTATAATGTGTTGAACCTTGTTAGAAGTGCTTTAATGTGTATTGATTCATTTATTCCTATGATAATCCTATGAAGTAAATATTTTCATTTCATATTGTCACTTGAGGAAGACTTTAGGCATAGAAAGGTTATTTGTCCAAGGTCCCATAGCCTGTTATTTTAAGAACTAGCATTTATGTCTAGGTAGATGGATCCAGGGTTGGTGCCCTCATATTTTCATTCTAAATAATGATGTAAAAAAAATTTTAGTCTAAGAAAATAAATAAAAATTAAGCCAAAATAAATTTTCTACTTTTTTTTATTGTAACATTTTCCCCCGAAAAGCTCATGTTAAAATTTCTTGATTTTCCCCTCCTTGCTGGAGAAACCTGTAACATTTGTACAGAATTTAAATGTGTATTCAGATTATAATACAAATTTCACATTAATATGACTCTAGGTGTCTGTGTGTTATACCAGTTCATCTTTTGCTTTTCCTGCTTTCTTTGAGACTGCCCATATATGTTAGCTTTAGCATTGTAGTGTTAAGCATGCATCAAGTACAGGTGATTTACTTGTCTTCGAATGTCTTACAGGTTGGAGAGATCTTATGTGAATATGCTCTAGTGAAGTATAGGTTTTATTGAGTATTCTAGATATGTGGTACCATTTCTAGATTACTTTCTGTGGGAAGATAGAAAGGTTATATATTATAAGATACATATGTATATTATTTTGCCTTTTTTTTAAAAAAAGATTTTATTTATTTATTTGACAGAGAGATCACAAGTAGGCAGAGAGGCAGGCAGAGAGAGAGGAGGAAACAGGCTCCCTGCTGAGCAGAGAGCCCGATGCAGGCCTGGATCCCAGGACCCTGAGATCATGACCTGAGCCGAAGGCAGAGGCTCTAACCCACTGAGCCACCCAGGCACCCTTATTTTGCCTTTTCAAGGTATTTTTAAAAGAAATGTCAAATCTGAAAATTTCTCTCAATTTATGCATATACACAGTAAAAGTGAAGTATCAAAATTGTAAGTCTTAAGTCATGAGTAAAACTTTTGATGAAGGTCAATTTTAGATTTAAAAGTTTTTAAAAAATTTTATTTATTTGACAGAGAAACACAGCAAAAGAGGGAACACAAGCAGAGGGTGTGAGAGAGGGAGAAGCAGGCTTCCCTCAGAGCAGGGAGCACGATGTGGGACTAGATCCCAGAACTCCAGGATCATGACCTGAGCCGAAGGCAAATGCTTAACGACTGAGCCACCCAGGCGCCCCTTAAAGTTTTATTTCTGTTCAGAGAATTTGCCAACAGAATTTTAAGCAAATTTTTTTTTTTAAAGATTTTATTTATTTGACAGAGAGAAACACAGGCAGAGAGGGAACACAAGCAGGGGGAGTGAGAGAGGGAGAAGCAGGCTTCCCGCCGAGCAGGCAGCCCGATGTGGGGCTCGATCCCTGGTCTCCAGGATCATGACCTGAGCTGAAGGCAGTCGCTTAACCAACTGAGCCACCCAGGCGCCCCGAATTTTAAGCAAATTTACTGAAAGTCTTGATTTTTAAAATATGTAAACATGAGTAATTTTCTTTTAATGACCGAAGTTTTTAAGGAAAGCAGATCAAAGTAATAAGTCTTAAGGTTTATCAGATATATATTTAGGTAGACTTTTTTTCTACTTTTCTGTGTGGATGTGTGTATTAAATATGTTATTAATCATGAGACTTTATTCCACTGTCAAATTTCAGTCACTGTGTACTAAATGTACTGAATTTAATTTCATCTCTTTTTATAGGGAAGTACGAGAGCCACACACGTGTTCACACAGGTGAGAAGCCCTTTGAGTGTGATATTTGCCACCAGCGCTATTCGACAAAATCTAACCTAACTGTTCACAGAAAGAAGCACAGTAATGAAACAGAATTTCATAAGAAGGAGCACAAGTGCCCTTACTGTAATAAACTTCATGCAAGCAAGAAGACTTTAGCCAAGCATGTTAAGAGGCAAGTATTATCTTGCTTCCATAATATATTTTATTGTGTCTTCTAATTTAAATATGGAGTAAGCTGAAAACATCTAAGGAGTGCTTGTCTCCAGTTCTTTCTTTGCTTAATATTTTGCAGACAATTTTGATTGCAAGTATATTTGATTATAAATTTACTAAGAACGGCAAATGTTAGTTCAGTTTTTATTAATGCTATTGAGATGGAGTTTTTTTATGTTGAAGCAAGAGCTATAGAAGTTTAAGACAGCATTTTGGTTATCCTGTTTTTTATTTTGGGTTTTGACAAGCGTATTTTTCAAATATATGGTTTTAGAATTTTAGGAAACTTATTCCTCATGCTGTTTTGTCTTTAGTGTATAAAAATTTGTGAAACAAAGCATGTTTTGTACAGTATTGCGTATTTAATTTTAAGAAAGGAAACTTACTGAAATTTGGACCAAAAAAAATCAAGCGAATTACCTTGAAGATTATCTGTGAATAGCTAGGTTCCTGAATATATGACTTTTCTTTGACTATTTCTACATAAATTTAAACATACACATTTTTAAATGTTAACAATACCTGTATTCTTAAGGTATTTACATGTGCCTGTCTCTTTATGAAAGGAATCAGTGCCTGATTCTTATAATCACTGTTGACAGATCATGTGGAATATGGACTTAACAAATACAATCTTTCCCTAATAGTCTTTTTTTTTTCTTGTAGATTTCATCCTGAAAATGCACAAGAATTTATTTCCATTAAGAAGACCAAAAGCGAAAGTTGGAAATGTGATGTAAGAGCTTTTGATTTGTAGTAGAAAACCAAAATAAATGTAATGTTACCTTTGGGGAAAGTAATTAGATTTTAGAGTAGTTTAAACCTAGCTTATTTCACTTTAAGAGCCTTTTTTTATACAAAGTTATCCTAATATTTGTAAATTAAGTTTTTAGGTGGTGGACCTGATGGAAATCTTAGTTTTTATTTTTAATATAAGTACCATACCATGTGCTTGCAGTTATGTATATAAACTGACATTACTGTGTAAGTAGGAGTTAAAAATGTTAGAATTCCTCCCATCCCCTACTTCTGGTTATCTATCTCAAAACTTAGTGGTCTTTAACAACCGTTTTATTATATCCCACCATTTTGTGGTTCAATAATCTAAATTTGGAGCACAGCTTTGCTAGGTAATTCTATTCCATATGGTGTCAACTGAAGTCACTTGTTTTCAGCTGATATAGGTGGTCTAGTTTGGTGTGGAGCCACTTCCAAAGGGCCTGCTCACATGGCTGGAACTTGATGTTGGCTGACAACAAGTTGCTCAACAAGGACAGTTGGCTAGGGACCTTGATTTTTCTCTACAAGTAGTCTGTTCATGACGCTTCCTAATCTATCACGGTATCTAGGCCAAGCTCAAAGAAGCCTAGGTAAATACTATCAGACTTTTTAAAAACATATATATATTTATTTTTAAGGTGAGAACACATACCAGTAGGGGGAAGAGCAGAAGGAGAGAGAGAGGGGGAGAGAATCTGAAGCAGACTCCCCACCAAGCATGGAGCCAGACGCGGAGCTCAGTCCCACAACCCATGATAACCTGAACTGAAATCAGGATTCAGATGCTTAACCAACTGAGCCACTGAAGCACCCCAAAACTATCAGACTTTTTATGGCCTAGCTTCAGAAGCTTCAGAAATCAGCAGCACTTTAAACACATTTTGTTATTGAGATAAGTCACTACAGCCAGGTCAGATTTAAGGGGATGGGGATTAATTTCTGTTTTTCCAGTAGTAGCAAAGAATTTTTAGATATCCTGCTATACCCCCTAAAGTACTTTTTCATTATATGGGTAAATATTGTTTGAAGGAGTCACAAGCTATTATTTGTCTTCCTTATTTTCAGGCTTTAGTTTATGTATACAGCAAAATTATCACCATTTCTCTGATTTCAGCTTCTAGGTTTGAAGTTAATTATGAACTATTTGGATCTACATAAGTTGCTTTCTTCTTCTTACTAAGCTTCATTATCCTCAGCTGTCAAATGATGATGATAATTGTATCTATCTCTTAGGATTATTGTGATAATTAAGTAAAATCATGAATTATTAAGAATGGTACCTGGTGTATAGTACATGCTATATTTTTGTTTTTTTATTGTTGTTGGTGTCATCATCATAGCAGCCCCTTCTTCCATCTCCCTTTTAATAACAAAAAATTAAGACTACTTTTTTGGAACATTTTAAAGTTTTATAGTATGTTTTTTGAGGAAAGTATAATTTCCCATATACCTCCCGCCTCCACAAATGCATACTCACCCCCATTATCAACATCCCCCCAAAGTGGTATACCTGTTACAATGATGAACCTACATTGACCTCCCCCTTTTTTAATCTCTTGCCTGCCAGATTTCTTTAAAAAGCTGTATCTCTTACTTTTGACTGCTTTAAGACATAAATTCTAAAATTATTTCTCTGTGGTTTCTTATTCCTATTGCTCATTAAATATATGGCAACAATAATAAACCATTTTATTCATGACATGTAAGTGATTTAAAATATAAATTTAATGGCTTTTAGAAACATTGACTAGAATTAAGATACTAAGATTACTGTGTAATCCTAGAAATTAGCCTATTAGAAATGTAAGGAGTTGAAAGTCAGCTACCTTTAGTACAAATTTAAAATAATCCCATACTATATCCTCCAAGGCATTTTCTTCTGCGCAATGGGAATTTGATTATACTTTCAGTAACCTTTTTGTTAGGAGAAATTTCTCTTTACTACTTGAACTTATATATTTATTTCACATCATGAGCTTGGTATTTTAATTTTTAATTCAGGTTCCCTTACATTTTGTGTACATTTTATTTTAGATTTGTAAGAAATCTTTTACTCGGAGACCACACTTGGAGGAACATATGATTCTACATTCTCAAGATAAGCCTTTTAAGTGTACCTACTGTGAAGAACATTTCAAATCACGATTTGCACGCTTGAAGCATCAAGAAAAGTTCCATCTGGGTAAGCAAATTACTTTTTCTAAGAGCAGTCATAGCAATATTTTTTTAATAATATTTTAAGACTTTATTTTTTAGGGAGGTTAGGGGAAGAGGGCAAAGGAGAGAATCTCAAACCAGACTCTGTGCTGAGGGCAGAGCCCAACATGGGGCTTGATCTCATAACCCTGAAGTCATGATCTGAGCCAAAATCAAGAGTTGGACAATCAACTGACTGAGCCATTCAGGCACCCGAGTCATAGAAATTACTGATTATCACATACTGCTAGACGAACCTGCTGCTGTTGAACCACTTAGGAGAAGGAAGTCAGATAAATTGGGAGGAACACTGGATTTGCTGCTGCTTCTGCAGATGAGTAAATATGTTTATTTTCTGTTTTGGTGGCAGTTGTGTCTATGGTCATAAACTGTATTTATTCACAGTTGATTGTTGGATACGTCTGTGAGTGCTTGAATAATGCATTTTTGCTTTGGAAAAAACTCATTTTTCAGGGAATGAAACGAACCTTGTATATGTGGAATTCAGTATTGTATTTGACGAATCCTCTGTCTAATGCTTGTGGCCATGGTGGAAACTTGTGTGCTAGACAGATGTACAGTTAGATACATTTACAACAGTTAATACTGATAGGGAATTACGGTCATCCAAACTAGAGGCTATTTGCTCCGCAGCATTGCTGGCATAGTGGTGAGCATAGCTGCCTTCCAAGCAGAAGGCAGCCTTTTCCCTGTCCTACTCAATGTTTTTTTTTTTTTTGACAACTTAGATAAAAATATATACTTTATGCTTATGAAATTTGTAGATAAGATAAAGCTGGCAGGGGTAGTTTATGTGGCAGGAAATAAAAATGTTAAAAAAGGGGCACCTGGGTGGCTCAGTCGTTAAGTGTCTGCCTTCAGCTCAGGGCATGATCCCAGAATCCCGGGATCGAGCCCCGCATCGGGGTCCCTGCTCAGAGGGAAGCCTGCTTCTCCCTCTTTCACTACTCCTGCTTGTGTTCCCTCTTTCTCTGTGTTTCTCTCTGTCAAATAAATAAATAAAATCTTTTAAAAAAATGTAAAAAAAAAAGTCTTTGTTCTATAGAAAAGGTTAAAACGAATCAAGTTAAAATTAATTAAGAGTAAATACAAAGTCGTAAACTTGGGAATTATCTGACTTTTAGTCATTGGAGATTGCAGAACTTTAAAGTGGTACAGAAGCCAAACTCCTCTATTTATAGGTGGGCTAAAAGCAGAAGGTTTTTAGGCAAATCTGAACCAATAATATCATATGACTGACAAAAACCACTGTAGTTTTAAACTATATTAATAAAAATCTGTTCAAAATTAGGGAGGTAATTATCTCACTGACTATAAATTCATCTGGAATATTGCATTCATTTCTGGAAGCCACATTCAAGGTGGATATTGACAAGTACATTCTTAAGAGGTGGGTAATTACAGTGAACTAGGGTCTTAAAATTATGTGAAAGGACCTTGAAATACTTTAGGAAAGGTAGAAGAATTGTGCTATAAAGAACCTTTAGTCTTTGCAATTTTAGTATGTAAGACATGTATGCTGGGAGATTATTTTCTTAGCTTAGTACTTTTTGAATTGCCTTTAGTAAGTTCTATCAAAGTATTTCATCTTAGCATTTGTAAGAAGCCATCATATGAAGCAGTTTTTATACTTATCAGAACTGTACTTGGAGTCATGTTTATGATCGCATGTTGCATGTGAGAAATTGCTTTATACATTAGTTCCAGGAAAAAAAAATTTCTCTTGGAGAATTGGGGTTTTTTTCCTTTTTGAAATTAAAACCATGGGTAATCTTTTTTTGTTCCATGTTACCGAAACATGCAAAATATAGTAATTTTTATTGTTAACATAGTTGCTTCCACTTCCTTTTTCTGTTCCTGATTTTATATTTCAACATTTGTTAAATACATCATTTAGTAAATACATAGACATTCGAAGAATATTAAGTGGATATCGTAAGGAAATGTTTAGTTTCAATTTAGAAATTTTATAAAGTATTGGAACTTATAAATTGAAGTAACTACTGTCTTGCACAGTATTTTCCTATCAGTAAAATTATACAAGCAGATCCTTGAACTGATAGCATTAGAATTGTTGAAGAAATCATTCCTGAAAAGGTAGTTGGACTAGAACTATGTGTGTGTGTTTTATATATGTATACTATATGTACATAATGCGTAGTATATACATTTTATATATATATATATAATATCACATATCACATATCACACCTCTATATTTGTTTACTTGAATCACTGTATGTTAGGTGAGTGGTTCAGGTCTGAGGTATGGCCCAAGAATTTGCATTTCTAACAGGTTCTCAGGTGATGCTGATGCTAATAGTCCATATACCACACACTTGTGTATTACTGCTTTAGGTTATACAAAGACATACTTAGACATTAGGATTATATATTTTGTAAATGAGAGGGAGAGATTTTAAGAAATACGGTCTGAACAGTTAGGGTAGAGAATACTTAATTTCTGTGTATAAGTATAAAAATCATAGTTGGCTTTAAAGTCAAATCTTATAACTTTATCCAATTTAGAGAGCATGAAAACTGCCTTAGTAACTTCTGAGCATAGCTTCATAAGTACAGTTCAAGGAGGTTTAACTGCTTGCAAAACTGGGTATCTAATATAGGGGAAAAGACGTCAGTATTTCCTTTGGATGAACTTGTAAGTAACTGAACATGAAAGAGAATGCTCCTTTCTTTCTTGACCCAGCTGGAGCCTTCAGGAATACATATGGTTATTTCACTCTTTGCCTAACATACATTTGCCATAATATACTCAATCTTGGTGCTTTTCACTTTTATTTGCTTCATTTATTTATCTTTAACTGTGCAAATACAGAATCTCTTTTTTTCCACCTTCTTGGAGTTTTTTCTAGAGGGAAAGGGATATAAGAGGAGGTAGAGGGATTTTCCATAGCACTGCTTTACTTAACCCAGGCTAGATATGAATTAAGAATCAATAAATACATGTTGCGTTAATGAATGAATAAAAGGCTCAGGTATCATGGAAGATGAAATATTAGAGATTTTAAATGAGAATATGTTAAAGATATTTAATATATTTTGAGGTTATCTCTCAAAAATAACGTTGAAAAACTCCCCCAAAACTACTGCAGCTACTGAACAATTCTACTCATAGATATGCTTCTGAATTTCAGTGTCCAAATGCCATTTTCTTTCTGTTGTTCTGTTATGATTAATTTCTTATTAGAATTCACAGTAGAGTCTGCAATATTTTAAGTCTAGGCAACATCATTAAAAATGTGTGGTTTTGGGGAACAACTGTTCATTTCCAGTTTATGAACTTTCTGAAGGCCTTTGTTTATTCTTCCAGAGTTTCTCAGTACCTTCTTTTTCCAGAAATCTGGTGTATAACAGTTTTTACTTTTTTCAGTCTGATTTCAAGTTAGGAACTAGCCATTTCAGTTTATTAACCCATTAGATTATACAACATTTATTATATTAGATGCCTAAACTCAGCTCCAGGCATATAGGGATGATTGTAACTTGGCTTCTAGGAATAAACAATCTAGAAGAGAAGAGAAAACCATAAATGAATAACTGTATTGTGTTATAATATATGCACTCACAGTGGAAGATATACATTCATAATATACCTATTAAATTTAACTTAGTATCTATTCTTTAAACTTTAAATATACACTTTTTTCCATTTTAGGTCCTTTTCCATGTGATATATGTGGTCGCCAGTTTAATGACACTGGAAATTTGAAACGCCATATAGAATGTACCCATGGTGGAAAGAGAAAATGGACTTGCTTTATCTGTGGAAAATCAGTACGAGAAAGGTGAGGAACACACCCAGAAAAATCCTGGTAACTGTTATACAGAAATAATGAATATATTTTATAAGGCTTAGGGTAATACCAGATATAAGATACTTACATTATACTTTAATTTGAAATTTAAGGACACAAGAAGAAACTACAATAAAGCTACAGAAGGTGATATGAAGTCAGGATTTGCGGGTTTAGATGGTAAATTTCACAAAGATACTACTTTGTCTCTTTCTGAAACCCCATTGAAACTATATTAACGGTTAATGATTGATGGATTTAAAAGACAGTAAGCTCCGAACACAGGGAAAACAGAAGTGTGACAAGAGTAACACTGATTGGAAACTGGAAAGCAGATGGATCAGTGGAAACTGACTTAGCGAATCTAAGAAAGACAAATCCCAAGATGGTAGTGGAGAAATTAAGAATGTGGTTTACATCATAGAACCCACAAAAGGTACAGAAGTGGGCAGTATCAGATACCTGTGGAACTAGCAAAGGAAAGGCAGAACAGTGAGCACTCAAGTAAGAACTTACTTAGAAGTTAGATTATGTGGATTTTCTTCTGCCACCCACACAGGTCATTGCTGCTGGGCACCTACCCCTATCCCAACTTAGCAGATACCTGGACTAGAGTATACCATGTTGTTAAATGATGAATGCATTCTGAATGCTGAAAGCAGTGAGTCCCAGGCCTTATCCTTGCTGACATTTTGGATTTTAGATTTTACCCGCCCCCAGCAGTAGATTAGAGAATAATTCCCTGAAAATATGAACAACCAAAGGGCATATATATTCCCTAACAAATAGTATACTTAGGTCACCGGCTGTGAAGCCTAATCATCAAGGCCCACTCCTGTATGCTCTTTGATTGTGCCATCTACATTTTAGTCTTATCACACATAATGTTGGACAGATAGAAGAAGTAAAACAAACACAGAACGAAAACATTTAACATGGAAGCTAGATTCTAACACAAACAGAAAGAAAAAGAAAAAAGCCTTGAAGGAAACAGATTATCCAGAAAGAAGAAAACTTGCAAAAAAAGAAGTAAAGAACTGGTTGCTTCATAAGACATATTCATACTATGAATACCCCAGTTGAAGATCTAGAATCCATTAGACAAGAACAGGATGGTATAACAAATCAGAGCTCCCAGAAATTCAAGGCATGATAGACAAAGTGAAGACCTTAATGGAAGGATTGAAGAACAAAGTTGAGGGAATCTCCCAAAAGATAAAGATCAAAAAGATACAGAAGTGTAAAATAAGGATTAGAACATTAGAGAACTAGCCAAGAGGTCCAGAAAGAAAGAGTGAACAACGAAAATAGTAAGGGAAAAAATTGTCACTGAATAATTCAAGATAATTTCTGAAAACCAAAAGATATCAGTTGCCAGACTAAAATTATCCATCAAATGCTTAGGACAGTAGATGAAAATAAATCTATGACCAGAAGCATCACTGTGATATTTCAGCACACTGGCGACAAAGAGAAGCTTCTATATGCTTCTAATTGTTCAGGGAAAAAAGTTACATATGCTAAATTATGAATTAGAATTACTTGGGTGTATCTGAACAGCAAGACTAGAAATAGTAGTTGTACTTTGAAGATTCTTTTTTTTTTTTTTAAGATTTTTTATTTATTTGACAGAGAGAAACAGCCAGAGAGGGAACATAAGCAGGGGGAGTGAGAGAGGGAGAAGCAGGCTTCCCACCAAGCAGGGAGCCCGATGTGAGACTTGATCCCAGGTCTCCAAGATCATGACCTGAGCCAAAGACAGTCGCTTAACCAACTGAACCACCCAGACGCCCCTAAAAGATTTTATTTATTTTATTTTGACAGAGAGAGAGAAATCACAAGTAGGCAGAGAGGCAGGCAGAGAGAGAGTGGGAAGCAGACTCCCTGCTGAGCAGAGAGCCCAATGCGGGCCTTGATCCCAGGACCCTGAGATCATGACCTGAGCCAAAGGCAGATTTGAAGATTCTTAAAAGAAAATTATTTCCAGCCTAGAATTCTGTTCTTAGTCAAAACAATCAAGTCTGAGCTCAGATCATTAAGACATTTTTCATAATATCGAAAAGTTGGCCTTTGTTGTACTCTTCCTCATGAAGCAACTAAAGGATATGCTTCACCAGAATGAGAACATAAACTGATAAAGAGGAAGATAAGGGCTACAGGAAATAGAAATTCTAATACTGAAAAGAGGCAAAGGGAATCCATAGGAGGATGGTGCATGAAGTTTCCAAGTCGTCAGATGTGCAATATATATTGTGTAACAATGGGTAGTTAGTCCACAGTAGGAGTAGTAATGCCCCATGACAGATTGAGGGTTGTCATTGCTAAGATCCCTGCTGGCATGTTTCCTCTTTTAACTAGAGGACAGAATGTGAGAGTAGGTCTAACTCCAAAATTTATTTTTTATTTTCTGTGGTAAGAACATTTAACATGAGATCTGCCCTCTTAACATACGTTTAAGTGCACAATACAGTATTGTTATTTAGTTGCAATACAGTATTAAGTGGTTAATACAGTATTATTATTGTGTTAAGGCACAATGTTGTACAGCAGACCTCTAGAATTTACCCATCTTGCATAACTGAAACTTCATACGCATTGAATAGCAGCTCCCCATTACCTTCTCCCTGATTGAAATTGTTATTTATACTCTGCCACTCTATAGTACCTGTGTGCTAGTGAGGTTCCTACCATTATATTTATGCCTTGCTACTTGATTTAACCAGACGTGTTTGATTTCACAGAAATGTTCTTTTTTGACCTATCTGGGTGAGTTAGAGGTAGTTCATAGTAAGTTTAGAAGCAAAATATAGACAGCAGCCTATTTACGTTGGCTGTATTTTTGTCAGACTTCTAGTACCTGATCCACTTTAGATTGTCTGATACTGTAATTGTGATGAACTCTCTTTTCCAGTATTTATTTATGACCTTACCTGCTGACATGTTGAAAAGGGTTCTTGCTGCTGCTCAGGCACACTACAGCCAGACTTTGATACAGAGACCCTGTTCATACTACCTTGTGGGCTGTTTAGCTAATAGTAGCAATATTGTTAGATTTGTGCTTGCTACTCAGTTTTTCAAAAATACACAGTATATTGTTTAGTGATACATAATACTAGGTAGTAAAACAGAAGGAAATGGTTAACATAAATGGTTATTTCTAAGAGATCAAGGAGGAACATGTGGAGGCATTCTAGGGTATCGCAATGTTCTAGGTCTTATCCTGCATTTAAGTGTAATAATAGCATTCTTTAAACAATATGTATTTTTACATTTTATATCCTTCATTATATAAAAGGCCCATAATTTTAAAACATTAGAAAAGCCATGTTCTTAAATATCAAATTGATATGATGGTAAAATAGGAAAATCGATATGCTATATTTACATGAAAATTTACAGATGGATACAGTTTATTTTATGCATTATACATTCTTTTTTTTCTCAAAGATCTTTCTATAAAAACAAAAACCAAAACAATCTCCCCGTCTTTTTACTTTTAATTACTTAATAGGTAGGGGTCTAGGAATAGTTCTAGGGATAATTTCTACAAAGCAGAATACACCTGCAGACTCACCTGTCAAGTGTTGGTGGGCCTTGTAGAGGAGCACCATCTACTGGCATAGATCTGCCTTCATTTCAGGTTGAGCCTTAACACTCACTAGATGCAGGATTAAAATAAATACCAAGTAGTAGAAACAGTCAAAAACCTACAAAACTCAGACACATTGCTTTTTACTGTCTTTCCTCCCAAAATAATTTTGCTCTCCTTACTCAGTACTTTACATGTGTGGGAAATCTCTGAGTGTTAGAACAATAGGAAACGCTAGCTGTGTATTTGGAGTAGCAGTGGTTGTACAATAGCCTGCCAAAAGTTCAGAAGGAACAGCCGTAAAACCAGGGAATCACCAAAGTAGTAATTAGTAAAAGCTTATTGTGCATATGTCAAAAGAGCGTTTGCAAACCAGGAGTACCCAAACCAAAGCACAAGATGAGACTCTGGTATATTGTTATATGCAGCTTATACAGTGAGAAAGCCATGATTGTTTATTCTATGTGGTTGGTTGTGACAGTAGGATTTTCCTAAGTGGTAGGGAATTGGGTTAATGGCTACCTCACATCAGCCTCGGGAAAGAGTTAGGTTTTGCCTATGATTTTCAGAGGCATAAACAAGTGACCCAGGGCAAGTTATCCTTGCAAAGTAAGCTACATTAGGCTTTGTTTGTGGGACTAACCTGACTTTGTCTGCTTGGGGAATTTTCAAGGCTAATCTCTGTTTTTTATTTTAAGAAGTCCATCCCAGGACAGTAGAGCTGGAGGATTTAGGAATGACAGTAATTGTATTCTTTATATGATTTTCCTTTTTTTTTTTTTAAGATTTTTATTTATTTGACAGAAATACAGCCAGAGAGGGAACACAAGCAGGGGGAGGGAGAGAGGGTGAAGCAGGCTTCCCGCCAAGCAGGGAGCCCAATGTGGGGCTCGATCCCGGATCTCCGGGATCATGTCCTGAGCCGAAGGCAGTCACTTAACCAACTGAGCCACCCCGGCGCCCCTAATTTTCCTTTTTCACATTGGCATCTGAAAGTTACAAGTATCTGTAAAGCTTTCTTTGCCTTGAAACATTCTTTTCACAGATACTGAGCACATATTTGAAAGGAATAGTACTGATAAATTGGATTACTTGTGTATTATTAAATTCTCTCTGGTAAAATTGACATCAGTTTTACTTAACGCAGTAGTAACAATTGAGCATTTTTCATTGTACTTCTTGATATTTGCTTAAGTTGTATAGTTAAATCTTTGAGCAAACTGATGGCAAAGGAAGCCAAAGTTAATTTTTTGTTTGTGGATGTATTTTTAAAGAAGAGAGACAAAACAGGCCTGATTATGACTAATCCAATGAAAAGCAAAAATACTGTAGGAGAAAGGGAAAATTGTCATATCTGTTAGCTTGAATCCCTTTCTAATAAGCTTTTTGAATATCGTGTTTGAAAGAGAGAAAGTGCAAGCAGGGGTAGGGGCAGAGGAAGAGGGAGAGAGAGAGAATCTTAAGGAAGCTCCACACTCAGCACGGAGCCCTATGCAGGGCTTGATCTCACAACCCTGAGATCATGACCTGAGCCGAAATCAAGAGTCACATGCTTACCTGACTGAGCTCTCCAGGCACCCCTGGAAACCTGTGTTTAATATAAATATTGACATTAAGAAGTCTTTAGATAAATGTTATATTTTTTTAACACAGGACTACTTTGAAAGAACATTTAAGAATCCACAGTGGAGAAAAACCTCATCTTTGTAGTATTTGTGGGCAAAGTTTCCGTCATGGAAGTTCATACAGGTAAGTCAAGCCATTTCCCCCCCCTATATTAGGTAAGATAAGTTATTTTAATTCTCTTTTATCATTGCATTAGTTGTTTGTTGAATTAAAACCTTTCTTAGCACTTACAATAAACAAAGTTATGCAAAAAAACTTTACTTACAGACTCTTCCCCCACACTACAACTTTCAATAGTCTTTATTCTATAGTACAAAATATTAAATATTTTGTCACCAAGTTTACTAAATGCTTTACTGTCCAAGTCATTGCCATTTATGTGTTTAGTTCATTCCTTTTCTTTGAATCAAAGCTCATTAAAACTCTGATATTCTAACCTTAGTGTATTTCATTACTCTTGATTATCAAAAAATACTTTGGTATGAAATATGGCAAAGTTGACAACTCTAGACTCTCAATTTTGGAGAGTCTTCTGTGTCTTAGTTTTAACCTGTTTAATTTTTCATAGCTGAATCCTTGACCACATTTCCAGTTTATGAAAAGTTGGCTTTTTCCTGATTAAATAATAAGTGACTACCTACTGTGAGACATGTGTACATTTTACATGTTTATTAATGCTCTTAGGGTTTTTAATCTTAAGGCTTTAATGTTTACACTTTCACTTATTATTTACCTCTTTTTTAAAAATTTTAAACAGAATGTCACCTTTTTATATGTAATTCAGTCAATTTACTGGCTTTAGTTAGGAATCAATATGTTTTGGCAACTTGAATGGGAAAGCTATTCATTTCACTGGGATATATATATAGGTAGAGGATTATGATGCTAAAAATAATTCCAGTTAAATGAATCATAATAATTTTAACCTTTTATGATCTGTCTTTGGGTGACTATAAAATGAACTACACTTTAGTTAGTGTGAAAAAAGTAGCAAAATGTAATTGTCAGAAAGTTGATTACTTACAAAATTTGCTAAACTTTCATCTGTCGATTTGTAAGTGGTATCATTTGTCCATAAAAGGGTTCATTCTTAATTATTTGCTGTATTGTGACTCTAAGTCACTTACCCCTTTTGTCTGATTCTAATTCCTTATGACTCATTTCGACTTTAGCTATCTGAAACTCCACCAGTCAGATAACAACCCTAGACATTTAGTAGGTTCAGTGAAGTAGATATAGGATCTGGGCCAGGAAAGAAGGTCAAGTAGACGTAATGTATGTGCAAATGTTGAGGTGTTTTTTTGAAAGAGAAAGTTAGGAATCCCAGAGTTAAGTTAGTGAAAGAGTGGGGAAAGATGAAAGTCATAGAAGTGGAGCAAATAGTGTATGAGGAGGGGTGAGTAAATAGCCCAGTTTCCCTTACTTAGAGTTATGTCACCAGTTTTTATGGTCTTCAATTTTTTTTTCTTTGTAGACTTCATTTACGAGTACATCATGATGATAAAAGATATGAATGTGATGAATGTGGGAAAACGTTTATTCGTCATGACCATCTTACAAAGCACAAAAAAATACATTCAGGTAAGGTGTACATTGTAACAATGTTTACATAATCCTTTAAAAAAGCATCTGGTAGAGGACATACTACATCATGTTTATGTTGGCTATAATTTTAATAATTTGGCATTGATAATGCTGATTCTTAAACTTTTTTTTAAAATATCTGAAAGGAACATAATTTTACGACATGTTTTTGTTCACTGTAATTTTAATCATTTGGTTGCCTTTTATGACTACAGACTATATTTTGATGTTTGTTTTAATCAAATTCTCAAAATTTGCATTTTGCATATTATGTGGATGTGTACAATAATTGGTATTGACATTTCTCTAAAGGGAGATGCCAATATAACATTTCTCATTTTGATTGGATTTGAAAGAAGTCAGCAAAACATATTTGAAGAGAAATGATTATAATTGGGTTTTAAAGTTTAATAGTTTTTGAAACCGTATTTTTGGAAAAGAGTACCTTAATAATCCTGATCAATTTCAGACCTTTATACTGTATTTATAATTTTTATATGCTAGGGCTTTCTTTCATATTTTCCTCTTAGACTGATGTTCAGGAAGTGCAAAGAGCGCCAACTATATGAGCACAATAATGGGAAAGAGCCATCTCTATAAGCACATAGAATAGGTGATTATTATTATTGTAAACATCTAAATATGAAATGTGCAACAGATATAATTATTTTCTTAAATGATCCCAGTGAGGTTTCAGGGTGTGGTTGTTACACTTTTAAGGGATGCGAACAGTCTGGTGACATTTTCACTGAAATTATGCATTTTCATTTTTTAGGAGGAGAATTCTAAATTCCTAATTCTAGAGGTCACATGCTTTAATTGCATACTGGATTAAGTTGAGACAGTGGTTTTTAAAGGACAAGCCTTTGTAACTGAATATAACAATAAGTAAAATCTAGAATTTTACTTCATGTTTATATTTTGGCTCATTACAAATAAATATATGAAATCCCCACAGATGAAAAATAAAGTTTGAAAAGGGGCACCAGGATGGCTCAGTCGATTAAACGGCTACCTTCAGCTCAGGTCGTGATCCCAGGGTTCTGGGATCGAGTCCCTTGTCAGTCTGCCTGCTCAGTGGGAACTCTGCTTCTCTCTCTCCTTTTACCTCTCCATGCTGCTTGTGCTGTCTTGCTCATAGTCTCTCTCAAATAAATAAATGAAATCCAAAAGAAATAAAAATAAAGTACAAAGATCTGAAAATGTTCAGGTCCTTTTTATCAACAGTAAAACAACCTCTTCTTGATTCACTGTATTTTCATTTGAAATGTTTGACATCTAGACTTATTATATTCCCAACAAGTTACTGAGGTTTGAAGTAATTTCATTTATCTTGCTGTGTTAGGTTGAAAGGTAAAATTTTAAGTCTACTGCAGAAAGCCAATTGGTTCCTTTTCCAAGTGAGGGAGAAGGGCTCTCACATCCATGAAAATAAGCATAGATTTACTCAAGAAAGATATTTGAATAAGGAGTATAAAGCAAATAGCCCAAAATAAAGGGTGGCTTTACTTTTCTGGTGTATTTCCCACCATGTTATCTTACTGTTTGATAATATTTCAGGGGGGAGGGAAACTAAAATGTGTATTATAATCAAAATATTTGGGTCTTTAAGGTGAGAAGGCTCATCAGTGTGAAGAATGCGGAAAATGTTTTGGTCGTAGGGATCATCTCACTGTTCATTACAAAAGTGTACACCTGGGAGAGAAGGTGTGGCAAAAGTAAGTGAAAAAGCAGTTTCCCATAATTACTACATTGGATAAGTATAGGTTAGAGAAAAGTTATAACTTGTTTCATACTTTATTTTGTTTAATTGGGGATAGGTTAACTAGTTCTCTTATTCTAGCTTTTACAGCTTCTCTGCTGATCTAAAGGAATTGAATGCAACATTTTTGTTTTACTTGTTTTCAGTTGATTCAAGGCTAGAGGTGGTAGACATTGAAGTTAATGACTAATATAAAATCTTCATATTCTTTGGGCATTTCATTTATTTTTGGTGGCTGTGGCTCTTACCTAAAAATATAAAGTGTAAGTACTGCCTATATATTGTATTTAATAAGAGCAATTATTTGGACATGTCTCTAGTCAGAATTTAGATTTCCTTTTAAGCACACTGAGCATTTAAAGTGGTATTTGATTTGAAAGAGGCATATGCTGTCCTAAACACCAACTTTTTTTTTTAATTCCAATATACTTAACATACAGTATTATATTAGTTTCAGATACACGGTATAGTGACTCAACAATTCTATACATTATCAGTATCATCATGATAAATGTACTCTTTTTTTTAGATTTTATTTATTTAATTTGACAGAGAGATCACAAGTAGGCAGAGAGGCAGGCAGAGAGAGGAGGAAGCAGGCTGAACAGAGAGCATGACGCTGGCCTGGAACCCTGAGATCATGACCTGAGCTGAAGGCTTAACCCACTGAGCCACCCAGGTGCCCGATAAATGTACTTTTAAATCATGAATCTATTCCACCTATTCCCCCTACCCTTCTCTCTCTCTCAGAACTATCAGTTTATTTTCTGAAAATCTATTTTTGTCTCTTTTTTTATTTTGAACACCAACTTTTTAATAAAGTTTAGATATCCAGGTTTAACTGAGATGAGTTGTTGAGTGTAAAATATTCAGAGAATCCATGTTCTTGGACTAGATGTTTGGAACAAATAGTAGTAATAGACATGGTCCAAGGTGCCAAGAAACTTAGGTTAATATACTGAGCGTGATCAACAAAATATACATAGTATCCGTAAATGTAGTATGTAAGAGACCACTTTGAAGAAAAGTGTAAAGTGCTGATTTGTATCCATTTTTAATATTTCCATATAATGGTTTATGTTTTCTTTCACTGATTTTGATAATAGGAATAATTATAGGAAATGATAATAGAAATCCTATTAAGTGCTAGGATAGAAAGATACATATGATGCTAGAATAGAAAGATATCTATGATATCTATGATAGAAATTTATGCATGAAATAAGGGGGCGCCTGGATGGCTCAGTTGATGAAGCATCCAGTTCTTTATTTTGGCTCAGGTCGTGATCTTGGGGTTATGGGATCAAGCCCAGTGTTAGGCTCTGTGCTCAGCGTAAAGTCTGCTTGTCCCTCTTCTTCTGTTTCTCCTGTGAATCATGTGTATGTAGCTCCTTCCTGGGCTACGAGGTTTGGGGTTTCTCCCCTGGTCCAGCCAGGGGAAAAAGGTGGGGTCAAGCAGGATGATGAGTGTCGGCGGCCAAAAACACACCCAAGCCGGGAGGTCTGTTGAAGCAGGATCTCGTTTATTAAGGCAGTGCCACAAAATATATTGGGCGAGCGGGGAGGCGGGAAAAGGGAGGGGGAAAGGATAAGGCCCAATCACTGTAAAGGTCACCAGTCCATGCAGTGCACATGAGGACGGAAGTCTCATAGAAATATGCAGCGGCCACGAGCGGATCAAGTCTGCGGAAGTCAGATAGACCAATCCCGGGCTGCCACTTCAGCGGTACTGCGGATAGGGAAGTGATTGCCATGAGAAAGGTTTTGTCACTATAGGGTGTGTCCCCTATATGTGTACTTTCCCTCTCTCAAATAAATAAGTACATAAAATTTTTTAAAGGAAATAAGAATTTCAACATACTGTATGAATGGGTGGGAAATCGACTGAACTGGAGACTCACTTGCTCCTGAGATTCTATAACTTTTTTTCAACCCCTTTATACCTTTAAAAATTATTCAGTATCCCAGGAGCTCTTATAATATAAATTACAATATAAAAATTAGATTATTTATATGTTTTATAAATCATATTAGAAATTCAGTTGAGAAAAAAGTACTTATTTATGTCACTTAAAAATAGTGATTTACTGATCACATGCTCACATAAAAAGCAATTTGTGAAGGATAGCTACTTTACAAAACAAATTAAAAAATATTAAAAGAATGGCATGTTTAACATTTTTGTTAATCTAATGGCTTAATAGAAGATGGTTGGATTATCATATCTGCTGCCATGTGTTATTTTATTTGAAGTAAATGAAGAAAATCTAGCCTCTTTCTATACATAATTGGTAAAAGGTAGAGTATTATGATAGCAGTCTTAGATAATTGTGGTTAGTCTTTGTTACTACACCAAAACTGTTTAAGTGCTAGTTTCTTTAAGGCAATTGCAAGGTACAGTCTTAAACAAGATTAATGAAATTTTCATACTATGTTACAGTCTCTTGGTCTTGTACTTGAATGAATTTTTTTTACCTACACATAAATTGTTATATGATGCATTTGAAATTTGGAAAATATGGGTTCAGTAAGTTATGCCAATTTTCTAAATGTTAGCACATTTCACAGTAGAGAATCAACAAATCCCATTTGTTAATATTGCCTCCAGTCTCAGAAAGGTGTATTGGGAAGCTGTCAACATCTCAAGGGCAGTGGCAAGTTCTCCAAAATTTTCATACCGCTTGAAAGCTCAAACTTTATCATTGATGACAAATATTGAAGTAACAGATTTACTTCCTTTAATTTTTGAGAAAATCTCTCCCAATGCTCAAGTCTATAACTGTAGCTTGTCTTTTATTCTTTCAAGTAAAATGGTATTTCGTGAAGAAAGTGGCTCCTTCAGCTCACCTCTCAGACTCATGTACTTCGGTGTGCAGTAGAAGCGCTTCTTTTGTTGTTGCCACTGTATCACAGAGAACATTAAAAAGGCCACAGTCTGGAAGGTTGAAACTGAGTAAAATTAGTAGTTTAACTCTTTTACCACATTTTTCTTTTCTTTCTGTGAGTGCCAGCAGTGAGGAGCACATCGACCATTAGTACATTTTGGTACCACTGCCTTGTTTAGAGCTGAGATCCCATCACCTTCACCTGCCATGTCTTTCGTACATGTCATTAGTAAAATGTCAACATGATGAGAAGCAAATAATATTATGGTATTATTTTAAAAATAACTTTGATCTTGTAAACCTTATGAAAGAATTTTGGGATTCCCTTATTGCCAGAAGAGTCTTGGGCCTGTCTGTTGGCCTAGATAATTATGGAACCAGAACCTGTAGGTTCTACTTTCTACAAGGGCTGGCTAATAGTGGATCTAGACTATGAATCCTTGCATATCATTTTATGGAACCACTATTTATTCCTATGTGATAAAAAGTTATTGAATATTTTAAAAAAGAAGGTGACACAGTTGTATTTCTTTTGGAATAGATCACTCTTACTGGTGTAGGGAGGCTGGATTTGTGGTGGATAAATTGAGGCAAGTAAATCAGCCAGTTTGAAAGCTGTTAGAATTTTGGAAAAAGATGGTGAGGGCCGAGCTAGGGAGTAGCATTCATAATACATAGTAGAAAGTACTTATTTGAAAAATACTTAATTTTTTGAGAGAATGGAAATAGTCATGGATAATTCCTGTTTTCAAGGAATTCCTCTTTTCAAGTGGGTGGTTAATAAACAAGCCACTGATATAGAGAAGACAGAAGATGGATTAAGTTTACAGAGGGAGGTGATGAATTGTTTGGTGTGTATTGACTTTGAGAAGCTTAATAGAAACTCAAAAAATGTGATAGGTAGGTCTAAGTCTGAATGTCAGGAGTGAAGTCTAATCTGTGGATAAAGATTTATACATGAATACATAAAAGCACATTATCTAGGGAAAGAATATGGAGTGTTGAAGGTTAGTAGCCTTCCTCTTACCCATTATTTTCTACTGTTTCTTCTTCGCTTTTAAACATTTAAAAATGAAAAAGAAATTTAAAAATGGTGACTCTATTTCAGTATCCATAACTACTTCTCCACTTCCCATTCACTGTAACAACCTGTTCCAATATGACATGACCTTACTATACTTCTTAAATTGCTGTCAGTGTAAGTTCCTTATTTACAGCTCCAATAGATTTTTTAAAATATATTATTTATTTATTTGAGAGAGAGAGTGAGTGAGAGAGAGCATGAGAGGGGAGAAGGTCAGAGGGAGAAGCAGATTCCCCGCGGAGCTAGAAGCCTGATGTGGGACTCGATTCTGGGACTCCAGGATCATGACCTGAGCTGAGGGCAGTGGCTTAACCAACTAAACCACCCAGGTGTCCCTCCAATAGATGTTTTTTATAAAAATATTTTTATTTGAGAGAGAGGGAGAGAACACAGGTTGGAGGGAGGGCCCAGGGAGAGGGAGAAGCACTTGGCTTCCCCTCGATCCCAGGACTCCGAAATCATGACCTGAACCGAAGGCAGATGCTTAACTGACTGAGCTACCTAGGCGCCTCTCCAATAGACATTTTTAAGTCCTTTTCACAGTGGGCATCTCAACTTCATTTGGAGCTTTTTATCACTCCTATCCTGAAAATCTATACTGTAGCATCCATGTAAGAAAAGAAAGGTACATAGATAGGGCCTAACCCATTGAGGTCTTTGTAGATTTTATCTTTATCCTATGTTCATTGTGAGGCACTTAAAGTGTTTTAAGCATATGCATGTTTAAAGCTTCACTCTGTTCATAGTATAGACCAAGATTTCTTAGGCACAGCAATATAGATATTTTGGGCCAGACAGTTCTTTGTTGGGGAGCTGTCTTGTGTGCTAAGATATTTATTTATTGGTATTGCTGACTTCTGTCCACTAGATGGCAGTAACATCTACCTAACCCCAGTTGTGAAAACCAAAAATGTCTTCAGGCATTGCTAAATGCCCCATGTAGGGCAAAGTTGCCTCTAGTTGAGTACTCCTGTGTCTTTCTGTGTGTGCGCATGGTGACCCTGTTTGTGTCTCTATTTGTATTTACTGTGAATATGAACAGAACAAGATAAACCAAATACACCAGTTACAAGTCTTTTGCTAAGTTTATCAGTGACACTCCCAAATCACTAAATCTAAATTATGTTTTTAAATGTCTGTTTCATCAAGTAGAAGTGAGTTTCTGGAAGACAGGGCCTTGCATAGAATTTTTGTAGCCACTTTGTAAATGTTGAGTTGAATGACTTGAAAAGTATGAGTGGCATTTGAAACCTTGGGCTTATTATTGCTGTTGAATATTGGTAACCATATGCTAAACATTCCAGTAAGACTCAGTAGATATGTTAAAGGCAAACTGTCTTAGAGAACATTATAGTAACCTATCTTTGAGTTAATTATTTGGCATGTACTCATCAGATATTAATTACTTCCAAGGTGAAATGTTAGACTTTCCTAATAACCACCACTTAAATGCTAATCATTTTACAAATATCTTAATCCTCACAAGGCAATTAGAGTCTAGGATTGTTTAAATTATTCTTAATTTAGAGGGCTCTGCACTCTACTGCCTGATAAGATAGATTTGAGTACTTTATAGCTTATGTCTATTGACCTGTAATAAAAATAAAGGTCTGGTATCTTATTCTTTTAAAATTTAGGTATAAAATTTAAGTTCAAGTTAGTAATATTTATTATTTGTGTTATTAAGAGAACCAATTAGAGCAGTGTCATGTTTTTGATGAAGGCACATTTTGAGATTGCTACAGTTTCTCTTTATTCAGTCCCAGCATCTATTTTTTAAACTTAATGAAGGTATACTCTATGGAGAAATTCATTGTTTACAGTGTATAATTCTGCAGGTTTTGACAGATGTATGTAGTCATGTAACCATTACCACAGCCAAGATACAGAATAGTTCCATCAGCCCTAAATTTCCACCAGACCTCTTTGTTCAACTCCTTTTTTCTTCCTTCAACTCATAATTCATCTGTTTCTGTCCCTATAATTTTTCCTTTGATATTTTAATAGCAAATAATAATAATAAAGAAGTCCAGTGATTTAAAGCTTAAAATTAAGAGGTTTAAAGTTAAAAGTCTAAGGACTTCTTTTTATAGATTTGTTTACTGAATGTAACTGGAAGAGGAAGAGCCAGAACTAAGGTTGGTACTTTAAAAAAAGTATTTCCACATTCCTTCAGAATTCTGTGCTTTTTAATGTGAGAATTATGTGTAAATTTTATAAATATTATGACCTATTTTCATTATATTATGAAAGTTATATTGAAAACTCAACCCTTTTTATGTTTCTTAGATACAAAGCAACCTTTCATCAATGTGATGTTTGTAAGAAAATTTTTAAAGGCAAATCAAGTCTGGAAATGCATTTTCGGACACATTCAGGTAAAAGTTAATGGGTCCTTTATATCTTTGTGTAATTAATTATTCAGGAGTAAAATATGGACTTTTAAACTTTGTTGTTCTTGGTTAAATTGTTTCTCTTTTCTCCATATGATTCCATATGTCATGAATGAGTAATATTCTGCCCTTCAATTCTCTATAGCATCAACATTTTTTAATATTATTTCGTAAAATTTGTGCAAATTTTTCTCCATAGGGAATTTACTCAACTTTTAGCTCCTCTAGATGTTTATGTTTGTGCTATATCTGTGTAACTCTCTGAAGACATTCCTTTTTTTTTAAAGAATAAATCAGATAGGATTTGATTGTCTTACTAAGTTTCTGTTGTATACTTTCCTTTTCACATAGTGAGTTGTAATTTATAGGTAGTTTATAGTAGAATGAATTTGCTTCAGCTGCTTTCCAGAAGATCTCATTTCCTAAATCTTTCTTTCTCCCCCTTAGTAATGCTACCATATTTTGAAATATAGACTGTGTTGGATTCTTACTTAGATGTTGTCATAGTCCTTGTTTGACTTCCCTTAGAAATTAGCAATTCTTAAAACTTTCCTTTATTTGCACATTTATGGCTGCTTTGTTTTATATTTATTTGGATTTTTGTCAAGCTGCTATTCTAGAAGAAAAAAATAATTGATTTCATAAATATCAGAATGGAAAATAACTGGATTGGGGAAATTTCAATACCAAAAAACTACAGTAAAGAATTTATTACTTATACAGTGCTTTTTATTTTTTATTTTTTTTTAAAGATTGTATTTATTTGACAGAGAGAAACAGCCAGAGAGGGAACACAAGCAGGGGGAGTGAGAGAGGGAGAAACAGGCCTCCTGCTGAGCGGGGAGCCCGATGTGGGAGTTGATCTCCAGGATCATGACCTGAGCCGAAGGCAGTCGCTTAACCAACTGAGCCACCCAGGTGCCCCAAGTGCTGCTTTTTAAAATACACTGCCCCTCCAGGGGCGCCTGGGTGGCTCAGTTGGTTAAGCGACTGCCTTCGGCTCAGGTCATGATCCCGGAGAGCCGGGATCCACTCCCACATCGGGCTTCCCGCTCGGCGGGAGGCCTGCTTCTCCCTCTCTCACTCCCCCTGCTTGTGTTCCCTCTGGCTGTGTTTCTCTCTGTCAAATAAATAAAATCCTTAAAAAAAAATAATAATAAAATACACTGCCCCTCCAAAGGAAAAAGTCATAATTTGGGGGTACATAAATAGGAATATAAAATGAGGAAACCATATTCTATCTTTCATATTATTTATAAAAAGCTTAATAAACTTACGGTTTTAAAAAAGATGATGAACTTACAGACAGCTAATTCAGGACCACTGATGATTTAAGAATTGTAAAACTGCAGGAATTATTTAAGAAGAGAAACTGAATAAGGGTTGGCTTTATAATTGCATTAAATTTTTGAAAACACTGACTTATATTAATTAGTCAGTAACCAATGACTGTGGAATTTCCATCTCTGAATGTCTCAGTTAGTTGGAATTAGGGACAAGTCAGTCTGCCCATTGAAAACTGCATAAATGAACTCACTTATGGAATAAGACAAAGATTATGGCAGTTATGAAATGAGAGGGAGAAATCACCTAAAGCAGAGGTCAGTAAACTTCTTTGGTAAAGAACTAGATAGTAAGTATTTAAGGCTTTGTGGGCCAGACAGACTCTATCACTCAACTGTGCTTCTGTAGCATGAAAGCAAATGTAGACAATGTGTAATTGGATTAACATGGCCACATTCCAATAAAACTTTATTTACGGAAACAGGCAAGAGGCTGTATTTGGTTTTTGGGCTATAGTTTGCCAACTCCTAATCTTAATTTAATCAGCAGGCTACCCAGACAGGACTTCACAGTGTGGCCCTTCCAAAAACTGGTTTCCATGTTATCAAGTCCATTCCTGAGATTTATAGGTCCAGAAACCCACATTTATATCTGTAAACTGAGAGTTGTAAATACTCTTAAGAGTTCTTATAATAGCCACTGGAAATAGATTCACGAGACTGTCAGCTTATTATTACTCACTTTTTAGAGAATGAATAGTGTACTAGCCAAGGTATCCTTTTTCTCTAATCAAGGAAGCAGAGTTGCTAAATTTATTAACCAGAAAAATTGCTAAATACAGTTAGGAGTAAAATTAGGTAGTAATTTTATGGAATAGTTTATCAAGGAAATGGTGAAGGATACTGAATCATCTTACTCTTGTAATAGTGTACCCTTCATGTGACTAGAATAATTTTGCTCCCAAGATTGCTTTTCCCTAGCCAGATACCCTCAGTGCATTATCTGTACTGCTTTTTTCAAGAAACAGATTCATGGGGTTTTTTTGGAATCCCCTTAATTAGGTTCCACATAGACCCTTTCTTTTCTTTAATGTATTCTTTCTCTAGGTAAGCTATAGCTAATGGATTGGTTTCAATTTTGGCCAGGTCAGTGTACTTAATTGGTTCAAATGAGTAGATATGATCAGTACCTGCCCCAGGACTTGTAAATAGTAGGAGCTTAGTAAGTATTTGTTAAATGAATGAATTTATCATGCTTACCTATGACTAACCTCTAATCTATCTAATGTTTTCAAACCGTACAATTAGGGAAATACTTGGAATACAGATGGCTTACTCTTCTCATCTATTCTGCATTTTGCTTGTTGTAATTCTCAGAACAGTGATTACATCTGTTCCCAGCAGTAGTCTTGTTGAAATATAGTGCATTTATTTAAAACAGCCATTAAAGCTCATAAATTTAGGGCCTGACTTTAGACTTGATAGACTCTTTTAAGCTGTACATAATGTACCCACATCTTTTTTTATTTTTTTTATTTTTTTTTTATTTTTTTTATTTTTTTTTTTTTGTGTACCCACATCTTAATGAACAAACAGTTCAATGAATTTTTATAAATACATCTATGTAAACACCACTTAGATTAATGTAAAGTATTAATATATTACCAGTAGCAGAATTGTAGAAGTATCCTCTCTGGTCTCTTCCTATTCATAACCTCCTTGCAAAATAATCATTATTTTGACTTGTGTCACCACTAATTAGTTTTGCCTGTTTGAACTTCATATGAATGGAATCATATAGTATGTACTCTTTTTTGTGTCTGGTTTACTTTGCTCAGTATGATGTCTATGACATTCATCAATGGAAATGGGTTTATTTATTTTAATTTTCATAGTACTATACTGCAGTTTATTTATCCATTGTACTTTGATGGACACTTGGTTTGTAATTACCTAGATCTATTATGAATAAAGCTGCTCTGAAAATTCTTGTTCATGATTTTTCATTATACATATGCATTTATTTCTCTTGTATATATGCCTGGCCACGGGATTATTGGCTGATAAGATATGCATATGTTCTACTTTAGTAGACACTACTGAACAGTTTTCCAAGGTAATTATGCCAGTTTGCATTCCTACCAGTAAGTATATGGTTTATGAGAATTCTAGTTGCTCTGTATTTTCACCAACACTTGATACTGCCTTTTTTTAAAGGTGATTCTGATGGATATGTAGCACTGTCTCAAAATGGCTTTAATTTGCATCTCTGTGAAAGTAATGATATTGAGCACCTTCCCATATACTCATTTGAATATCCTCTTTCTTGGAATACCTGATTCATTCTTCTGCTGATTTACTTAAACTGGATTGTCTGTCTTTTTCTAATTGATTTATAGGAGTTCTGTCTGTATTCTGGATATGAGTCCATAGTTAGATATCTAAATTGCAGATTCATTGTACTCTGACTTTCCTCTTCACTCTAGTAATGGTATCGTTCAGTGATTGAAGTTTTTTGAATTTTATAGAAGTCATGTATCGGGGTTTTTCTAGTTTTTTACTGTATCCTTTTTAAAAATTTTGCCTATTCCAAGGTTGTTAGTATTTTTTTCTGTTACCTTTTAGAAGATCTATTTTAACTTACATATTTAGATTATGAACCTTCTGTAATTTACTTTTGTGTTCATTATTAGGTAAAGGTCAAAGTTCCTTTTTTACTTTTTTCTTTTGACATGTAGCTATCTGGTTACCCTAGTGCCATTTATTGGAAAGACCATCCTTTCCTTATAGCATTTCATTGACGTGTTTGTTTTAAATTAAGTGGTCGTATATATGTGGTTTGTTTTGGGCTTTGCTCAGTTCTTTTGTACTATTGTATATCCTTGCACCATTACTATATATGTAAAGTACTATGACTTTTGATATCTGGTACTGTAAATTATCCAATTTTGTTCTTTTTTGGTGTCTTTATTTTTCTTGTTCCTTTATGTTTTTAGGCAAATTTTGGAGCATCTTATTAATTTCCAAACACAAACACCTGCTGGAATTTTATTAGAATGTCATTGAATATATAGTCAGTTTTTCCTTAATTGATTTTAATATTGAATCATCTAATCCATGAACAACCTCTACATTAACTTAAGTTCTTTTAAATGTTTTTCAAAGATGTCATGAGTTTTGGACATATTTGCCTCATTTGGTGGAACATGTGACTCTTGATCTCAAGGTTAGGAGTTCAAGTTTGCCATTGAACATGGAGCCTACTTTTAAAAAAATGTTAATTTAATAGCTTTTTAGTGCAGATATCTCACACATTTTCATTAGACTTATACCTACCTAGATGTTTGATGTTTTAACTATTTTTACTTATATTTGTTTCTGATATATAGAAATGCAGTTGAGTTTGTATATTGACTTTCTATCCAATGACTTTGCTAAGTTCTCTTATTAATTTTTATAGTTTAGCTCTTTTTTAATTTTCCAGGCTTACAAACTGGCCATTTGTGAATAGTGACAATTTATCGCGTTCTAAATCCTTTTCTCTCCCTCTTGGACTTATAGCTGTGGTTGACATCACCAGTGGTATATGAATGGAAGTACTGAGTAGTGTACATCTCCAGGGAAAAGCTTTCAGTATTTCATAATTAAGTACGATGTTTTCTGGGGCTCTTAGGTGGCTCAGTCAGTTAATCATCTGCCTTCGGCTCAGGTCATAATGCTGGGATCCTGGGATTGAGCCCCGCATTGGGCTTCCTACTCAGCAGGGAGTCAGCTTGTCCCTCTCCCCACCGCCCCTCCTCCCCTGCTCATGATTTCTCTCTTTTCTCAAATAAATAAAATCTTTAAAAAGTATAATGTTTTCTGTATATTTTGTAGATCCTGTTTATCAGATAAATTATTACTCATTCCTAATTTATTTAGAGTGTCATGAATAGGTGTTGAATTTTATCAGATTTTTTTCTGCATTTATTGAGGTGATCTTATCTTTTTCCCTTATTAATGAGATAAATGACATTGATTGATTTTTTAATATTAGATCTTGCATTCCTGAAATAAATACAGATTGGTCATTTATTATCCAGTTACTATATAGTTGAATCTAATTTGTTTGTATTTTGTATCTTTTTCTTTTTTTTTTTTTTTTTTTTTTTTTTTTTTTTTTTTTTTTTTTTTTTTTTTTTTTTTTTTTTTTTTTTTTTTTTTTTTTTTTTTTTGGGTCTATGTTGATTAGATATACTCCTTTTTTTTTTTGTTTTCCCCCTTGTAATGACCCTAACAGGGACATTATGACTTTATGACTCTGCTGGCCTAAAAAAATTATTTGGGAAATAATACATCTTTTTAAATGAAATGGAGCAGTTTATGTAAAGTTGATATTGTTTCCTTATTAATATTGGAGGAATTCACTGATAATTCCCTTTGAACTTATAGTTTCTGGAGAAAGACTTCAATGAAAGATTGTTTAATACAGAACTGTCAAATTTTTTTTTTAAGTTTTTATTTATCTGACAGAGATCACAAATAGGCAGAGAGGCAGGCAGAGAAAGAGGGGGAAGCAGGCTCCCTGCCGAGCAGAGAGCCCGATGTGGGACTCGATCCCAGAACTCTGAGATCATGACCTGAGCTGAAGGCAGAGGCTTAACCCTCTGAGCCACCCAGGCGTCCCCAAATTTTTTATTTTTAAAGAACTCTACAATATGAACTCTTTCAGCAGAATTCAAGTTATTTATTTTTTCAGACTGTAGGAATTTGATTTTTCTCTTCTTTATGCCTTTTTTAAATTTCATTTCTGCTTTTTTTGTTAATTTTTAAAATCTTATTTGGGTTTAATTTCTGTTTTTCCCTAGTTTTTTTTATATCCATGTCTAATGTATTAAATTTTAACATTTCTTTAAAAAAAAAATTCTTGTATATATTTTAAAGTGTTTTTTTTTCTTTTTAAGATTTTATTTATTTATTTGACAGAAACACAGCCAGAGAGGGAACACAAGCAGGGGCAGTGAGAGAGGGAGAAGCAGTCCTCCCACCGAGCAGGGAGTGGGATGCGGGGCTCAATCCCGGGACTCCGGATTCCTAACCTGAGCTGAAGGCAGATGCCCAACGACTAAACCACCCAGGCGCCCCTATATTTTTAAAGTTCTAAGTTGCCCTCTAAACTCTGCTTTATTTAGATTCCACACTTTGTTGTATGGTTTCTGTTTTCATCATAGTTCAGTTACAATATTTTCTAATGTCTATTCTGATTTGTTCTCTTCTTAATGACTTATTTTGAATTGTATTGTTTAATTCCTAAATATTTGGGGGGGTGGTTTCTAAGTATTTTTATGTTATTGATGTCAGTGGTATTTTTTTTTTTTTTTGTCTTTTTACTTTCAATTCTTCTAAGGACCTCTAAGATGTGTCTTTGGAACATCATTTTGTTATCTATTATGATAATCTCTTAATTGGGATGTATTTGTCATTAAAAATTTTTTTTAAAGGTTCTCATCCATTTATTTGACAGAGAGAGGTCACAATTAGGCAGAGAGGCAGGCAGAGAGAGAGACGTGGGCCTCCATCCCAGGACCCCAGATCATGACCTGAGCCGAAGGCAGAGGTTTAACCCACTGAGCCATCCAGGCACCCTAGTCATTAACATTTTTACATGATATTTAGGTTTAAATCTATCATCATGCTATTGGTTCCGTCTGTTCCTTGATGCTTTCTTTCTTGTCTTTACTTCCTTGTAATCACAAAGAATTTTTATTATACATTTTTCCCTTCAATTTGCTTGTCAGTTGTATGTTCTTGCATTGTTCTTTAGTAGTTACCCTAAAGATTGCTATGTGTATTCACACATCATTAGAGTCTATCTTAAGTTAGTTCTTTACCAATTTCTAGACAATGCAAAGACCTTACAATACCCTTACCTCACACCTTTTATGCATGGTATGTATTTTAATTCTACATATACTTTAAAACATATAAGACATTATTTTTTGGTTTGTTTTAAATAACCCATATTATTTTTAACCATATATTCGCCCTTTACTGTTTACTGCTTCCTGCATTTATATTCTTCCACCTGGAATTTTTTCCTTATGTTTGAAGAATTGGATAGGCACCAACTTCTCTTAGGTTTTGATTATCTGAAATGTTTTTATTTTTCTTTATGGAGAATATTTTTCCTGACTGTAGAGTTTACATTAGTAGTTAATTTTCTTTCAACATTGTAAATATGTCAGTTTTTTCCCTCATTGAACTTCTTTTGCTATTGTTGAAAAGTATACTGTTGTTATTCTTATTGTTGCTCACTTAAAGGAAATGTCTCTTTTTAATTGGTTGCTCTTTAAGATTTTTCTATCTTTGATTTTTAGTAGTTTTATTATAGTGTGCCCAGATGTGCTTTTTAGCTTTAGGGTTTTTTTGTTTTGTTGTTTGTATTTTGTGAGGTTTGTAAAGAATTTACTACATCTGTGACTTGAGATGTATTTCTAAATTGTTTAAGAAGATGCTCAGCCATTTTTTTTCTTTCAGATATTACCTTTGTACTCTTTCCTTTTTCTGGGATTCCAGTTAATGTATGTTAGATATTTTACTTTGTCTTTTATATATATATCTCGTGCTCTTTCTATTTTGTTTTGTTTTGTTTTGTTTTTTCTTTAGAGAGAGAGAGAAAGAACCTGTGTGCTGGTGGGAAGGGCAAAGGAAAGATGGAGAGAGCATCTCAGGCAGACATCTGAGCCCAACATAGGACTTGTCTTATGACCCTGAGATCATGACTTGAATTGAAATCAAAAGTCGAATGCTTAACCAGCTGAGCCACCTAGGCATATTTTTGTATTTTGTATATTTTCAATCCTATTTTTCTGTGTGCTTCCTTTTGGATAACCCCTATTGATCCATTTCCTGCTATACTGATGATTTCTTCTGTAGTGTCTAATTTGCCACTGAATTTGTCTACTGAATCACTCAATTATTTTATTTACCTGTTTCAGAATTTTCTTGTTTCCCATAGATTTTAATTCTTGAACATATTAATCATATTCATTTTAATAGTCTAGTCTTGATTTTTCTTCATCTTTAGGTATATCTGTTATCTTTTTTTCCTCCCTCTTTTGGCATTTGGTCATTTGGTTCTGCTTCTTGATATGCCTGACAGTTTTGAATTGAACTTTAGATTTTTGTGAATGAAAAATTATAGAGGTTTTTTAAGTTGTATATTCTCCCAGATATGTTTACTTTTCTCACAGATAGAGTGAGATGGCCTTGAACTGTTCTGGTCTATTTCTACTCCACCTTTCTTCTAGTTCATCATCATCCTGGGGTCTCAACTGAATTATGATGCTTATACCAGAGTCTCCCTACTTTGATGAGATTTAAACTCTAATCTTTGTCTCCCCAAAGCCCTTGCGATTGCTACAGTATCTGTTCAGACTTTCAGTATCCCAGCTTCTGGTTTTTAGCTGTCCCATCCAGCTAATGGTTGTCTTGGGAGTTGGCAAATATAGGTACTTCTGTTCATTTCTTTGTTGTTCTTTCCAAGTTCTTAACCCTTTAAATCCTTGATAGTTCCAGACTCCAGCTTCTACCTTCCAGCTGCCACTTGCCTTCTATTGTTCCATATATTAAATCTGAAAGCGCACTGAGATAAGAAGACACCTCCATAGCTTCTTGTGTCTCCAGAATCTTGGCTTCTTATGTCCTGGCTGCCTTATTTGTACTTCAGTGCCTCTAAATCTTGTATCTTTTCCCCCTCACCAGCAAGAGACATAGTGTGACATGAACTACTCCATCAAGTCTGAATGGAAGTTCTCAAGTTATATTTTCATATAGTAGTTTTTAATATCTAAACATAACTGATCCACTGGAAGACTGTTTTAATTCTAAAGATTTTATTTTATTTATTTAGCGAGAGCATGGGGGGGGGGGCAAAGGGCGAGAGGAAGAGAGCATCCCAAGCTGACTCTGCGCTGAGCATGGAGCCTGATGTAGGGCTCGATCTCATGACTGAGATGATGACCTAAGCCAAAATCAAGAATTGGAGCTTAACTGACTGAATCACCCAGGTGCCCCAACAGTTTTTAATTCTAAAAACTTATAAGTTACTGTGATTTTACCTGAGAAATAGATTATATTTCTTTGAGCATTGTTTTATCTACTTTTACTCTTAAAAAATAGACTCCTTTCTATATATCCTGTAAGAAACTTTTCCTTTGTTTCCTTAGGTCTCTGATTTATGATCTTGAGATGCATCCAACTTGAATTAATTATTGTCAAATAAGTAATTTTGCTACAGAAAGACTTGCTGTTGAAAGTATGTTTCTTTAATATGTGTTCCTCTTTGCATTAAGTTCATAGTTGACCCTTTTCACTCTGTATCTTTAAGCACTCTAGGTTTGCATTTTAAATATGATAATGTCAACATTTCCTTTGTGGATCTTTATCTTTTTACAAACCTAAATTGATTTTTCTATTGGAAAATGACATTTGTTTAAAATGATGATAGAAGCTTCTCAAAGAAATATGTCTGTTTGGGTCCCAGTTTCTCTTTTTTTAAAATTTTTTTTAAGGTTTTTTATTTATTTGACAGAGAGAAACACAGTGAGAGAGGGAACACAAGCAGGGGGAGTGAGAGAGGGAGAAGCAGGCTTCCCGCGGAGCAGGGAGCCCGATGTGGGGCTCGATCCTGGGTCTCCAGGATCATGACCTGAGCCGAAAGCAGTCGCCCAACCAACTGAGCCACCCAGGCGCCCCAAGGGTCCCAGTTTCTTAAAAGTGTTTGTGGGACACTGGAACTGATTGATTATGACTTTAAGTCTTTTATAAAAGCTTTTTTTAAAAAGATTTTATTTATTTATTTGATAGAAACACAGCTAGAGAGGGAACACAGGCGGGGTGGGGGGGGGTTAGCAGGCTTCCCGCCGAGCAAGGAGCCTGATGCGGGGCTCAATCCCAGGATTCTGGGATCATGACCCAAGCAGAAGGCAATCGCTCAACCAACTGAGTCACTCGGGCGCCCCTTATAAAAGCCTTTTAATGAATGTGCTTAAGAAACTATCATGGCTAGTGTTGTGCAAAGGAGAACACTTAAAACCAGTACTTTTATCTTTAAAAATAAATTCTGTGCTTATTGGTGGTGTTAATCATAAAAAGCCCCTGCCGTGACTGGTTTTGATGCCAGGAATTATAGAAAAAACTTCATAGCTCTTGAATTTTGCAAGTGTAATTTTGTTTTTCAGAACACTCTTGTAACCTTTTTCATATTGTTCCTGATTCTAGGTATTTCGAGTGAAATCAAATATTGGATACAGGGTGTTCTATATACAGTTGCAAATACTATCTTTTCAAGAATTTTAACCCTTTATATAATGTATTACTTCATGTCTTACTTCTTTAGTGACATCAGTAATGATATCAGTCCAGAAACAAGTAGAAATCTAATAGTACCAGAAACCAGCATCCCGGTCTGTATAAATTTTCTTCACTGGGATAGAAAGTTCTAATGGTCTACAAAGTAACAATGAAGCAATAACGTTTAACAAATAATTAATTTTTTGATATTAGTGGTTCAACTTGAAGATGCAATTCTAGGAGAATTGGCTTTGTTTTAATGGAAAGATGAAGAAAACAGTGCTATCAACAAACTCATATAACAATATAAAATTTTTTCATTTAGCTTTATAAATATGTACCTTTGTGTCTGTTGTACAGTTGTATGTCTGGATTTATTTGCTTTCTGTTGCTGCTGTAACAAATTACTACAACCTTAGTGGCTTAAACAATACAATGTTATGATCTTATAGATCTGTTGTTGAGAAATCTGACATGGGCTAAAATCTAGATATTGGAAGGGCTGCATTTCTTTCTAGCAGCTCTAGGGAAGAATTGGGTTCCTTCTCAATTGTCGTATTGATAGAACTGATTCTTTGAACTATAGGACCAAGACCCAGGTTCTATTACTTACTGTAAGCTGAGAGTCTCTCCTAGCTTCTGAAGGCCACCACATTTCTTGGGTCCCAGCCCCTTTTTCCATTTCAAAGCCAGCAATGCGGGCTTGAATTCTCTTCTTATTGCATCTCTCTCACCCATTCTTCATCAGTTAGCAGCCACTTTTGAAGACCCCTGTGTTTAAATTGGGCCCACCTGTATAGTCCAGTTAGTCTCCTCATTTCAAGGTTTTAATCAGATCTGCAGTCCCTATTGCCATGGAAATAAGGTATTCATAGCTCCCTAGAACAGCATTCTACCTACCACGTGGCTAATCTAGGAATTTATAATGTTTCATATTAAAAAAACAAACAAACAAACAAACTCAAAACTACAATGTGGAAACCTGACTCATGAAAAAGTGAAAACTAGTCCAGCTTCCTTGTTCTTTAGTCTGATCAACTCTCCTTATATTGACCTCAGGCTAGACATAAATATCACTACTTCTTAGTCTGATTCTAAGAACCTGGTTAATCAGAGTTGCTGTTTTACTTTTTACCCTTCTTGTGTAGGAGAAAATCAGATGTTTTGGCCTTACAACTTTTTAGGGGATGTAGTAGGAATAAAAGAAAGCAATAATAATAGTCTGGGTCCATTAAGTACTTACATCACGTACAGATCTGAGCACTACTTATTTTCTCATTCAATCCATTTACCAACTCTGAGGTAGGTACTATCATTATTCTATATTACTGGCAAAGAAATAGTGCTTAGAAACTATCTTGCTCCAGGTTTGGCTGGTAAGTGGTACAGATAGAATTCAAACCCAGATCTTTTTAGTATTTGAGCCCGTTCTCTTTATTGTGATAACATATAATATCACTGCTCTGATGAGGTTCTTGTGAGTATTCATGTGGAAAATTTTAAATCATTGTCTTACCAAGCGAGTGCATTTTACACTTAATTTCATTTTTGTTCATACAGGTGAAAAACCATACAAGTGTCAAATTTGCAATCAATCTTTTAGAATTAAGAAAACTTTAACAAAACACCTGGTTATTCATTCTGATGCCCGACCTTTCAACTGTCAGCACTGTAATGCAACATTTAAGCGGAAAGACAAGCTGAAATACCACATTGACCATGTTCATGGCATAAAATCTCCTGACGATCCTCTGAATACTTCTGAGGAAAAACTTGTATCTTTGCCGGTAGAATACTCATCTGATGATAAAATCTTTCAAACAGAAACAAAACAATATATGGACCAGCCCAAAGTTTATCAGTCAGAAGCCAAGACTATGTTACAGAATGTGTCTGCTGAAGTGTGTGTTCCAGTAACATTGGTTCCAGTTCAGATGCCTGACACTCAGAGTGATCTGGTGCGTCACACAACCACGCTCCCACCGTCTTCTCATGAGATCTTGTCGCCACAGCCACAAGCAACTGATTATCCCCGAGCAGCTGATTTAGCTTTTCTGGAAAAGTATACTCTCACTCCTCAACCTGCAAATATAGTTCATCCAGTACGACCTGAACAAATGCTAGATCCTAGAGAACAGTCTTACCTTGGAACATTACTAGGCCTTGATAATGCTACTGCTGTACAAAGTATTTCTAATAATGAGCATCATTCATAAGTAAATGTAAACATTCCACAGACTTTTTTGATGGTTATGTGCTAATGGTGGCCTAGACTGATGGCTTTCAAATTAGTAAGGCTGCTATTTTTTCATTTTCTCTAGTTTCTCCAGTCCTCAGAACCATTTCAAATCAAGAAAAATATGTATCTCTGTTTACTGAACATATGAATATTTGGACACATTTTGCAGCATAATATTTGAAGTGGACATTGTTATGATTTTTAAAGATGACTTAGTGCTAATTTTTAGTGGTTTCTCAAACTTTTCAAAATTACTAGCTGTTGACTTTATGGTTTTGTTTTTGGTTTTGTTCTCAATTATCCATGGAAATTTTTATTCTTTAGTTTCGATCTTTTTTTCTCCCTTCACCATCTTCTAAACAAGCTTAAGGACTGACCATGTAGCCTTTAAGAAAGAATATGAGAATACACTGATAATTGCAACTCTTCCTTATCCTAACTTGAGATTCATTATTTCTTCCACATTTTAAAAAACTGAAATTAGGAATTTACATTTATAGGGAAGTCTTTGATATTTCTGTTTTTGTTTTTGTTTTTTTAATGTGGCCCTAATTTCAGGTTATTATTAATCCTTTAGTCTTTTGACAAACTCAAAGCCAGAAAGCTAACTTAACATAAGATTAGCTTGTTAAATGAAACCTAGAATTGAAATAATCATCCAAATAATTGGTTTTTGCATATGCTTCAATTATTATAAATAAGAAATGCAAATTTTAATGTATAGGCATTAAATTATATAAGTTGAAAATGTATTAAAGGCAAATTATGACAGTTTCAACTAGATAGCTTTGAAGGTAAGTTCATCTTTTATATTTTGTCATTTAAGAAATATCAGCAATACATCATAGTGTGTATCTTCATCTCACTAAAAGAGGGGCACTTGTAATTAATCAATGCATTTTAATTCACAGGCTACTTTTGGTCTCCTTTACTTTGGCTAACAAACTTGTGGGAAACAGAACCTAGGTATTTCATATATAATTTTTAGAGAAGGTGCCAAACCAATTACAAAATTCATGTCTAACTAAACTTATTGTTTACTTTTAATTAAAGGGAACTGCTACTTGTATACAGAAATTTACATATAATCTAGACTTTTATTTTGCTTTTCACATAAGCCTAATATCTGTAATTATCCTTGATTTTTATTTTTGTAGGAGATAAAAGTTGAGGACTTGGTGAAAAAAAATAGCAGAGCCAAAACCTCACTTATAAAAATTAATCTTGGAAAAAGTCAGTTAAAATTATAAAATACCTTTAAAGATGTGCACTTTCCATGTTTTCCAGTCCATTTAAACTTAAGCTAGGATAATGTTTCCTAGTAGAGCTGCTTGAAGGATTAGAATAGGCAGGGTTGATTTATTATTAGCATGTCATTTGTATGTAAACTACTGGAAAAATAGCAATTTTAAGAGTTTTCTAGTTCAGTTTTGTTTACACTCCTAATTGCTTTAAGCACTTTTTTTTGTGTGTAAACTGTAAAGTCTGGCCCAGCCCTTGTGAAAAAAAAAATCACAAATAAAATAATGAAGCTTTAATGCATAAAAATTTAACCACTTAATGATGGGGAAACTTGTTTGCTGAAGCACTTAAAAATGAAGGTACTTTGCAGGAACATTCACCACACTAATGGAAATAAAAGAAAAAAAATGTTGAGATTGAGGCAGTTAACCTAAGTAGCTCATATAAGTAGCGAAACCAACCTGAGTTTTGCCTCAGTTATCAAGGTTTGGTTTTTGCCTCAGTTATCAAGGTTTGGTTGTAATGAATCTAGGACCAATAGATATAATTAATGTATTCTTCTTTTTGAAAGGTTCTTACTTTTGTGTGGAAATGTTACATCTGGGGTACTTACATGATTGAACTTGACTACATGAGGTACTATTAGTCTGTTAGTCTTTCAAATTGACTTTTAAAAATATAGATCTTTATGATTTTTATCATAAAGACCAGCAAGACTTTTTTTAACTAAAAAACTTACTATAATAAGACAAAATAATACCTAAAAGTATGCCCTGCCTTACATATAAACCATTGTAGAAAAGTTTGTACTTATAAAAAGGCAGATGGTATGTATGTGTCTGTGTATGGTATATTATATGCTTGGTAGCAAGAAAGAAAGAGGGTGTTGCATTTTCACATTGAAAAAGTATTTGCTTTTTGCTTTTTGAAGGTATTTACTTTAGAATTCTTTTAATAATAATTTCCTATTTCTTTAAATATGTAATTTGGTTGTAGGAATTGGTTTACAGTATGAAACTTTTCTGGAATACATCTCATATAAAGTGAAATAGAATTATATTTAGTTATTGTAGATAAACTTGAATACTGGTTTACTCTTTCATAAATATGCTTTCACTTATCTTGTTTAACCTCATAACCAGCTCTAAAAGAGAAAGGACATGCTATATTCCCATTTTAGAGATGAAGAATCTGAGGTTAAGATAAAGGACTCAGTTAAGTTCACATCATTAATAAGTGTCAGAGCTACTAATAGGGAAAGAAAGGTAGCATTAGTAAATGCTTACTATGTGCCAGGTACCACATTTTCTCATGTAATCTTAAACAGTCTGGGAATTAGAGAGTATGATTCTTATGAAGAAGTTATCTCAGCGGGTAGACAAACACAAATCTGCTGCCTCTAATTTACAAAATTAGAATATAGGAAATCTTAAAATCGTGATTTGGGCAAACTGAATGTATATAAGTTGTTGAAGTTGGCACAAAAATATGTAATGAGGCCTACTCTTTTCAGTTAACCTTTTGTAATAATTTAATTTGGAGTATTTGGACAAATGTTCATTAACTCTAAAATCCATTAATTTTGTAACTATACTTTTAAAATTTTGAATCTTGCAACTAAGCTTAGCCTCATTCAGAATTTTTTATTTTATGAACATAATTTATTGTTTTAAATTAATTTTTTTAGCTGATAGCAGTTAGCACTTAATATGTAAATTGAATAATTTATCAAGTGTAGACATTTGTTAACCTAATCAGTTTTTACTTAAATACACCAAAGATTTTTAGTGGATGTTAAAATAGTTTAAAAGAATTAAAATTCTTTGTTTTTTGAATAAGTATTTGTCCAAAGAAGCACAGTTGAAGTCCTAGGATTATGGATTTTTAAAAAAAAATCATTAGTTTAAATACTAAGATTAAGTGTTTGTGTTTATATGTATAAAAATAAAAACAGAAGAAAATACTCTGGGAATAGTCATACTGACAAACCAGTTACAAGTAAGAACACTCAGTTTTCCTCAGTTTAATTAATTGAATGTTATCTTTAAGTGGACACTGTTAAATGCTAAATAATAAGCTTATTTTTTACACTACACTATTAAAATAATTTTGCCTTAGAATTTTTTTTAAGACAAGTCGAAGTTATTTTTATAAGAAACCCACCCTAGTTTTTGCAGCCTAAAATACCATTTATGATTAGCGTTTGTTCTTCATGCTAGCAAGATTTAACCAACAACTGTAAAGGTAATGATCTTTGCATACTTTTAAGTAATTTAGTCATTTATTGCTGGGAGAAAAGGAGTAGCATAAATAGGGTTTTAAACTGGTGCTTTATTAAGTGACTTCTTTTTAAGTGATTGTAGGTCATGAAATAGGTACACTAATAATATTCTGTCAACTTTAAAAGTGTCAAGACATCTTTGCAGAGTGACTATAAACTGTTAAGGGGTAATAAGTAAATATCATTCATTGCTTTTCACTCTTTAATTGCAAACAAAAACACAACTAAACTGGTATGTTTTTAAGTTTGACTTCTCTTCCTACCAGACCATTTTAACATATCATTGATGAAAAGTCAGATTTAGAGCATTAGCTCTTTGACAGTGTCCTTTTTGTACCCAGTCTTTTCTGAATTGAATGCTTTGTGTGCCTTTTCACTATGTTGTAGTTGCTTAAAATTGATTCTGCTGGCTAGATTGTACTGGTTAATAAATGATTTTGATTTTGTTGTTGTTGTTATGGGCTTTATGTTTGTGCTGCCTGCTGGTCAAGCAGCACTTTTTTTTAGATGGCTTTATGATTATTTAGGAAAACGGCACTAAGTAATAGTGTGAACATTTGTTTTTTTTTAAAATCTCTTTTGTGGCCTTTATAGTTACTGTGAAGCCACTCCAGGGCCTGTCTCTAGATGCTTATTAGAGGAATCTGACAAATAAAATAAAATGAGTAGTGTGTCTGCCTCTCTGTCTCCTCCTCCCACTCACCCTCCCCTCCCTTTTTAAAAATAATCAGTTCCCATAACTACACAGCTCTACATTGAATGGCTTCTCATTTCAGTTTGCCTAAAGGAACTAGAGGTGATGGTTTGAGATGAGTTTCTCATTAGGAGCAGCATGCAATTTGAGTTGAATTCAAGGAAAAATCAGGACTTTTAAAGTCATATTTGGATTTTTCTAAGATTTAGTGCCAAATTTGAAGTGACTAAAAATTTATTCTTTAATAAGGAACAAGTAGCATTTCTAAGACTTCAAATAGTATTATGATAAATGTTACTTGTGATTAGGGTGAATAATGGATAATGTGAGAATAATTTTCTAAATTCTAGGAACTATAGGCAATTCTTCCTCAGATCCTCCCCCTTTCTTTTGCACATTCCTCTGTTGGTAAAGTCTGTAGTGTTCTTTTGGGGAATCACCCCCTTGTTTCCTCTAATGTTATTTCAACTTAAAGGTACTTTTATCCAGGAATATTAGCATGCTTTCTGCTCTTCTCTTTGGAAGTAGCATTAATAAGATAGAAGTAATAGGATTAGGTTGTGTGGAAGATGAGAGAAAGAAGGTCTTGAGAGAGAGAGTGACTGTGTTTTGTTTACTCTTCATGTTTCATTCAACTTGCAATGTATTGATCTTAAATCTATGACTATTGAAGAATCCCAAGACAATTTAAATTTAGCCTCTGCAGCCATTTACACAAAGAGAAAAGAATTCTATTCAGACAATAGAGGTTATACAAAGATGGACGTATCTTTTTTTAAATCTTAAATAATTTCAGTGCTTGCATTATTGTTGGAGTTTCTAAAACATTTCTTGAATGAAGAGCATGTATACTTCTCATTGTTATTTTGCCTCTTTGCTTGGTATTCCTGCTTGTGTTAAAGTTGGACAGTGTACTGTGGTGTAACTACAAAATTTTTATTTCTTCCAACAATTGGACTTTTCTTATCCCTATAGATACAACTGTATTACAATAGATGAGTGTGGCTGCCAAAAAGAATGAATACGGAGGTGGGCATTTAGCTGCTCCATGTTGTGTAGTAAGTGTTCTCATTTAGGGGTTTATGATGTACATTAAAGTGGAAATGCTTTTGAATTTAGTCTTCAGTCTCAAATCATAAATTTTGTTTTTAATCATAAAGGACACTTGAAAGCAATTACAAAGAAAAATTAAAATATCAGAATTCATTATTTTGTCAACTGTATGTGAAGTATCTTGTGAGTTACATAGATATTTTAGCTGTCTCATGTTTCATCAGTACAAATGTCTTTATAGAAAAATTCAGTTCTCTGTGAACACTAGGAAGTGTATTGTATATTGAACTAGTTCTTTGTGTTATTTTGATATTTAAAATAAATATAAAGTTCTTTGGTCCTAATAAAGTATATCTAGGTTTTATTGAACACATTTTAACAGCATGGATATGCAGAACACACTCTGCATGCCTCCTTAAAATTTGAATGCAAAGACCATAAACAAATGGAAAATCTGGCTTTTCATACAGTTCTATCCATAAACCAGGCTTTTCCTTCCTTTATGAAATGGTCATAAGGAAATCCCCAATTTTCTCAAGGTGTAGATTGAAAGAGAGGCTGTGAAATACAGTTGACTCTTGAATAATGTGGGTGTTCGGGAAACTGACCCCTGCTGTAGTTGAAAATCTGTACATAACTTTTGATTCCTCTAAAAGTTAACTACTAATAGCCTATTATTTGACCAAAAGCCTTACCAATAACATATCACTTTTTCTTTTCTTTTTTTTTTTTTTTTTAAGGTTTTATTTGACAGAGAGAAACACAGCCAGAGGGAACACAAGCAGGGGGAGCGAGAGAGGGAGAAGCAGGCTTCCCGCCGAGCAGGGAGCCCGATGTGGGACTCGATCCCGGGTCTCCAGGATCATGACCTGAGCCGAAGGCAGTCGCTTAACCAACTGAGCCACCCAGGCGCCCCACATTTTTCATGTTATATGTATTATATACCATATTCCTAACAATATAGTGAGCTAGAGAAAATAAAATGTTATTAAGAATATCGTAAGAAAGAGAAAAATATATTTACAGTACTGTAAAAGTCATGTAAGTGAACTGGTGCAGTTCAAACATATGTTGTTCTAAAGTCACCTGCATTTGCAAAGATGTGACTGGGATATAAGGAAATAAGCAATAATGCACTATCCTACAACTATTAACAACTATGGTATTCCCAGACGAGCAGAAAGACCCATGTAGAGAGGGAACTGTTCAGCTGTGTGTCATTTTTAATGTTGAGATGTAGTCAGCCCAAGGTGGGAGAGGGGAGGAAGTAAGTACCCTCATTTCTCTCCTCTCCTTTAGTGACATCCATCTTGGAAGTAAAACTGAAGCCACAGATGTAATGTAGCATATACAGAATGTAGATCAGAATCCCATAGCAAAGAACGGTCTGGAAAATAGTGGGGAATGGGAGTGGAGGTGCAAATAAAATATATCCAGTACAGTTAATTGTGCTTCTTTAAAAAAAATTTTTTGAGGGCACCTGGGTGGCTCAGTGGTTTGAAGCCTCTGCCTTCGGCTCAGCTCATGATCTCAGGGTCCTGGGATCGAGGCCCGCCTGGGGCTCTCTCCTCAGCATGGAGCCAGCTTCCTCCTCTCTCTCTGCCTGCCTCCCTGCCTACTTGTGATCTCTCTCTGTCAAATAAATAAATAAAATCTTTAAATTTTTTTTGAGTTAATAGCATTTCTTAATGAAAAATTATGAAGGAAAAATAAAATGTGCTATCACCATGTTAAAAGAGTTGAAGCAGGGACACCTGGGTGGCTCAGTTGTTAAGAGTCTGCCTTCAGCTCAGGTCATGAACCCAGAGTCCTGAGATTGAGCCCTGCATCAGGCTCTGTGCTCCGCAGAGAAGCTTGCTTCTCACTCCCCCTGCTTGTGTTCCCTCTGTAACTGTTTCTGTCTGTCAAGTAAATAAATAAATCTTTAAAAAAAAAAAAAAAAGAGTTGAACCAAACTATTTCGGTGACAAACTTTAAGAGGGCTTATATTTGCAATGTTAATTTGATGGATATTAATATGAAATAATATTAATTAAGTGTACTTGAAAGTCATAGTAATTCATTAACATTTTTTGCTTAAAAAAACTAAGTGTTTTTATTATGCATCTGTCCTAAAGGCTTCCCCCACCTTTCACCCCCCCCAAAAAGCCCTCAATAAAGTTTTGTTTAAAAATCGTTAAAGTAACAGATTAAACTTCAGGTTATGTTGGGTGTCAGTGAATATAATTTAATATCTTCCCTTTCTCATTTTTCTGTTCAGACTTTGCTTTCTATATACTTGGTGTACCCATACACACATCCATACATTGTAATTTAGTTTCTTAGTATCTTTAGAGGCAGTGTGATATAGCGGGGAACAGCAAGAGCACAAGCTGCCTGTGTACATATCCTAGCTTTGCAACTTGCTGTCTTGTATACTCTGTATTGTTCATCTGTAAAATACAAATAATAGTAGCTGTTTGACAGAATTGAAGTGAAAGTTGAGGTAAATGTATAAAGGACTTTAAACAATCCCAGGAATATAAAAATAGTAATATGCAAGCCATAATCATTATTATTAGTTCCCTACAATTAAAAACCAAAAAGTTGTCGAGGGCCCTGGCTGTCAAAACCATTACTTATGAATTTTTGGGAATCTCGGTTTTATTTATCTAGTTTTTCTCCCCAAATCCCAGCTAAGAACCGGCATGTAAAATTACTGAGCACTTGTGTGGTCAGACTCTGAAATGAGCATGTTCACACAACTATAAATTTAATTTTCTTCATTTTTCTTCCATCTCTCCATAGGAAACCGCAAAAGAAAAGCTATTAATATAATTCTGGGTCGGGCATATTAGATCAGAGGAATGATTTAAATTCATTTTTGCCTACTTAGCGGTTTTACCTAAGGTTGTCTCGGGCACCCGCAATGATTGCTACATTTACTGTGGAAATGCTGTTAATCTCTTCCCTTTAACCCAACCTGTTTACACATAAAAAAGCTAATTTCGAGGGGCGCCTGGATGGCTCAGTCGTTGGGCGTCTGCGTTCGGCTACAGTCGTCCTCCCGGAGTACTGGGATCCGCCCTGAGTCAGGCTCCCTGCTCCGCGGGAAGCCTGCATCTCCCTCTCTCGCTCCCCCTGCTTTGTGTTCCTCTCTGGCTGTGTTTCTCTCTGTCGGGTAAATAAATGGAATCTTTATTAAAAAAAAAAAAAAAAAGCTAATTTCGAGTCTAAACCACGGGTTTAGGGGTGTCACCAAGACTCCACCTAGGTTTTCACCCCCTTTGCGCGGAGCAAGTGGTGGCCCAAGTAATCTTTTAAATGAGGCGCCGTCGTCTTATTGGCCGGAGGCTGCTGTGCATTGATTGGCCTTGTGAGGAAGGGGGCGGTGCCCGGGCGCGCCAATTGGTGGAGGCGAGAAGTTTAAACCGAGGTTAGGGCCACACTTGTTTTGCTCCCCTTCGGAGTTTGCGAATTTGTAGCGTTTCTTTTTTTTTTTTTCTGGCGAGTCGGCGACTCAAAACCGAAAGGGGGCGAATTCGCGGTACGACCTCCACAGGCGCCTCCACGGGGCCTCGGCCGGGGTCTCGGCTCCGCAACAGCCTTGTGCGAGTTGCGCCAGAATCTCCGGGCGGCGTCTCGAAGCTGCCATGGCGACCCGGAGTGTGGGGCGAAGCTGGGAGGTGAGCCCCTCCGAGCGGAGGCCGCCGGCTAGGCTGCGGGGCCCCGCGGCCGAGGGTGCGGCAGCTTCCCCGCCGGTCCTGTCTCTCAGCCACTTCTGCAGGTCGCCTTTCCTCTGCTTCGGAGATGTGCGCTTGGGAGCCTCGCGGACTCTGCCTCTGGTCCTGGACAACCCTAACGACGAGGTCGCTGAAGTGAAGGTCTCCCAGCTCCCAGCGGCCGAGCGGGGCTTCAGCGTCTCTCAGCGCTGGTTCCAGCTGCAGGTAGGTGGTAGGCGGGGCGTGCCCGGGCTCCGGCTCCCCGCTCTCCTTTGCGCTCTTTGGTGGGGGGGCTGGGGGTAGGGCGACTTGGAAAAGAAACCCACAAACGAAGGACCCCTTTGCTCCTTTTCACTGACTCTAGGCTAGTCCTTATCCCACATGCTCTGCAGATGGGTAGGGTAGGCGCTAATTTGGGCGGTGACAGCACATCTCTGCGGGTGCTCCGTGCATCTTTAGAAGCATTTTACTACATTTATTTATTTTTAGGATTGCCAGGAGTAACTTGGTTAGAGCAGCTTTTAAAAATTATCGCTTCATATCAGTCACCTTAATATGTGTTTTAAGTTTCCGTATGTATCAGGGAAACTGACTCCAAATAGAGTCCGGGTAACTACTTTTGCAGGTGAAGTAGTGAGCTTTGTTTTGGCTGAATGTGACTACAGCCAAAAAAAAAAAAAAAAAAAAAAAAAGCATGGGTTGTGCATATGCTTTAATACCTTAATCCTTTCCCCCTCTTCGCTACAGTGTAATTCTTTTTTCTTTTCTTTTCTTTTCTCTTTTCTTTTCTTTTCTTTTCTTTTCTTTTCTTTTCTTTTCTTTTCTTTTCTTTTCTTTTTTCTTTTCTTTTCAAGATTTTATTTATTTGACAGAGAGAGACACAGTGAAAGAGGGAACACAAGCAGGGGGAGTGGGAGGCAGAAACAGGCTTCCCCTCAAGCAGATAGCTGATTCGGGGCTCCATCCCAGGACCCTGGGATCATAACCTAAGCGGAAGGCAGACGCTTAAGGACCGAGCCACCCCTCTACAGTGTATTTTTAATGACGAGTCAAATTTAATTTTGCAACTGTTGCTTCAAGAACAACTTGGCTAGGCTTTCTTCATGGCTTTGACCATAGTGATGTTCCCATCCCTCTTTCCAAAAGCTAGAGAATTTATGTTCTTATTTTGACTGCTGTGGCCTTCCCACTGAGAACCTCTGAAAGTATGAAAATAAACCATTAGCTGAGGGAGTCTGAGTGGTTGTGTGTACAACTGCTTCATAAGATAGTGAGAGGAGGCTCCAGTCTGAGGTCCGTTTAGTTTGTGTGCCAGCACAAACCCGCTTCTTCTCTTTACTTTATGAATGCCTGCTTTTAGTTCTATGAGAAGATAGATTTTTTTTCCATCTTTTATTTTTGTTATGTGGACTAGAGTTGTTTTATGGGCTTTTAGTTCTATGAGAAGATAGATTTTTTTTCCATCTTTTATTTTTGTTATGTGGACTAGAGTTGTTTTATGGTTTTTCAGTTTATTTTGTTAGAATTTGCTGTTTCATAGAGTAAAAGTTCACTTTTTTAAAGTGTCATTTTTTAAAAGCTAGCTGTTTATGATGTTTTATAGCTTATACTTTAAAACAAAACTTGTCTTTTTTCCCCTGAAAAACAATGGATACAGAGTTTGTCTTGTCATTGTCAGGGTTTTGCATTTGGTAAATTCCTGCCAGGCTGTGGAGTGTAGATGCAATCAAGACTTTATTATAACTTTATTTTCTTGTTGAACCTTGTTATTAGTGTCTTTTTTCCTTATAATGAAATTAGATAGGTAGGAAAATATGTTTGACTTGTTAAATGCTATTACGGTGTAGAGCATTGGTGACTAATAATTATTTTAATCATCTATTGTATGTAAACTATACATAATGTTGTGATTATTATGCATCACTACTTTTATATTCACTCAAAATGTGTTCTTTGATTATAGCCTAAAGAAAAAATTGTTATTTCTGTTAACTGGACACCGTTAAAAGAGGGCCGAGTAAGAGAGATTGTGACATTTCTTGTAAATGATGTTCTGAAACACCAAGCTATATTACTAGGAAATGCAGAAGAGCAGAAGAAGAAAAAGGTAACAAGTTTTAATCATGCTGTGATTTACTCTAAGAAAATAAGAACCTGTAAAAATTTTGAGAAGTCTTTTGTTTGTTTTTTTGTTTCAGATTTTTATTTAAATTCTAGTTAGTTAACATATAGTGTGATAATTGATTTCAGGAGTAGAATTTAATGATTCATCATTTACATACAATACCCAGTGCTCATCACAAGTACCTTCCTTAATACCCATCACTCATTTAACCCATCCCTCACACACCTTCTCTCCAGCAACTCTCAATTTGTTCTATATAGTTAAGAGTCTCTTAAGATTTGTCCCCCTTTTTTCCCCCTTCCCCTATATTCATCTGTTTGTTTTTTAAATTCCACATATGAGTGAAATCATAGGTATTTGTCTTTCTGTCGCTGACTTATTTCCCTTAGCATAATATACTCTAGCTCCATCCCACCTCATTGCAAATGGCAAGATATTCTTTTTGCTGATGGAGTAATAGTCCATTGTCCATTGTGAACATAGACCCATCTTCTTTATCCATTCATCAATCAGTAGATATTTGGGCTCTTCCCATAATTTGGCTATTGTTGATAGTGCTGCTATAAACTTTGAGGTGCATGTGCCCCTTTGAATCAGTATTTTTGTATCCTTTTGGTAAATACCCAATAGTACAATTGCTGGCTCAGAGGATAGTTCTATTTTTAACTTTTTGAGGACGCTCCATACTGTTTTTCCAGAGTGGCTGTATCAGTTTGCATTCCCACCAGCAATGTAAGAAGGTTCCCCTTTCTCTGCACCTTCGCCATTATCTGTTGTTTCCTGTGCTGATTTTATCCATTCTGACGGTGTGAGGTGCTGTCTCATTGTGTTTTTGACTTATATTTCCCTGATTATGAGTGATGTTGAGCGTCTTTTCATGTGTCTGTTAGTCATCTAGATGTCTTCTTTGGAGAAATATGTGTTATGTCTGTTCTTGTCTTCTGCCCATCTCCTGATTGGTTATTTGTTCTTTGGGTGTTGAGTTTGATAGGCTCTTTATAGATTTTGGATACTAACCCTTTATCAGATATTGCAAGTATCTTCTCCAATTCCTTAGGTTACCTTTTTACTTTCATTGATTGTTTCCTACACTGTGCAGAAGCCTTTTATCTTAATGAAGTTCCAGTAGTTCATTTTTGCTTTTCTTTCTCTTGCCTTCAAAGACCTGTTTAGTAAGAAGCTGCTACAGCTGATGTTGAAGAGGTTTCTGCCTGTGTTTTTTAAGATTTTGATGGTTTCCTGTCTCACATTTAGATCTTTAATTCATTTGCAATTCATTTTTGTGTGTGGTATAAGAAGGTGGTCCAGTTTCATTCTTCTGCATGTACCTCTCCAATTTTCCCAACACTGTTTGTTGAAGAGACATTTTTCCATTGGATATTCTTTCCTTCTTTGTTGAAGATTTGTTGACCATATAGTTGTGGGTCCATTTCTGAGTTTTTTGTTCTGTTCTACTAATCTATGTATCTGTTTTTGTGCCAGTACCATGCTGTCACATTTTTTGTTCTGTTCTACTAATCTATGTATCTGTTTTTGTGCCAGTACCATGCTGTCTTGATGACTACAACTTTGTAATGTAACTTGAAATCTGGAATTGTGATGCTTCCAGCTTTACTTTTCTTTGGGTACTTAGGTCTTTTGAAGTTCCATACAAATATTAGGATTGTTTGTTCTAGCTCTGTGAAAATACTGGTGGTATTTTGATAGGGATTGCATTAAATATGTAGATTCCTTTGGGTAGTATAGACATTTTAACAAAATTTGGTTGCCTAACCCATGAGCATGGAATGTTTTCCCATTTCTTTGTGTCCATTTCTATTTCTTTTGTAAGTGTTCTATAGTTTTTAGAGTACAGATCTTTTACCTCTTTGATTAGGTTTATTTCTAGATAGCTTATGGTTTGGGGTGCAGTTGTAAATGGGATCGATTCCTTGATTTCTCTTTCTACTCTTTATCAGTATATAGAAGTGCAATAGATTTCTGTACATTGACTTTATATCCTGCAACTTTGCTGAAATTGTATATCAGTTTGGTGAAGTCTTTCAGGTTTTCTACATGGAGTATGATATCTTCTGCAAATAGTGAAAGACTTCTTCCTTGCTGATATGAATGCCTTTTATTTCTTTCTGTCATCTGACTGCTGAGGCTAGGACTTTTAGTACTATGTTAAATAACAATGGTTTGAGTGGATATCCCTGCTTTGGGACCGCAGATGAAAAACTCAGTTTTTCACCTTTGAGGATATTAGCTGTGGGTCTTTTGTATATGGCCTTCATGATGTTGAGATATGTTCTGTCTAAGCCTATTTTGTTGAGGGTTTTTATCAAGAATGGATGCTGTACTTTGTCAGATGCTTTCCCTGCATCTATTGAGAGGATCATGTCACTCTGATCCTTTATTAATGTGGTGTATTACACTGATTTGTGAAAACTGAACCACCACTCCCTCCCCTCCACAACACTTATGAGTCTTTTCTCCCCCAAATCACATCTCTGCACCTCCTACTTTCCACTGTGTGACCTCTTTTGTCCCTCCAGTTGTGCATTTTGTTTCTCAGGTCCTCGGATCAATTTCTTGGGTATTCAGAATGTGCTTGAGGGACAAGGCAAGCATAGGTTCCCCCTACTACTCCATCATCATAACTCCTCTGAAACATTATTTTGATAAGCCTTGAGGTAACATACATAATATTGCTAATTTAAAGGTAATATTCAGGAGCTATCAACTTAACCTGTATGTTTTGCTTGTTTTTTGCAGAGGAGTCTCTGGGATACCATTAGTAAGAAGAAAATGTCCGTCTCTTCAAGTAATAAGAGGATTTCCTGTATTCAAAATGTTAACGAAACATTTTGTGTTTCACAGAAAGTTGACAGAGTTAGGAACCCACTACAAGCTTGTGAAAATTTGGCTGTGAATGAAGGCTGTTCCCCAACAGAAAACAATCCTTTAATACTTGAAGAGAATAAAATACCGATATCACCTATTAGTCCGATGTTCAAAGAATGCCATGATGAGACTTCCTTGCCTCTTTCTGTACGTCGATCTACAACTTACATATCTCTTCATGCACCTGAAAATGGGGAACTGTGGAAAGCAGAAGGGGCTAGCATTTTGGAAGATTTTAATTTTAGTGAGAAAGTTGTAAATGAAACTTCCTTTAACGCCACAAATAATATTAATGGCCAAACTGAAGAGAATACTAAACATATTCTTACCCCAAACTGTTCCTCCACTTTGAACATTACACAAAGCCAAGCAAATTTTCTAAGTCCAGATTCCTTTGTAAATAACAGCCATGCAGCTAATAATGAGCTAGAGGTAGCGACATGTCTTTCATCAGATATATTTATGAAAGATAATTCCAGGCCTTTGGAATCAAAAACTGTACATGAAAATTACCGGACAATCTTAAGTCCTGATTCTTTCATAAATGATAATTATGGACTAAATCAGGATCTAGAATCAGAGTCAATGAATCCAATTTTATCCCCAAATCAATTTGTAAAAGATAATATGGCATATATATGTATATCTCAGCAAACTTGTAAATTATCACCATTGTCAAATAAAAATTCTCAGTTCTCACAGTCTCCTCAAGATCAGAGAACAAATGGAGCTTTACCTCTTATTCCTGAATGTCAGGGTTCAGAATCTCCTACTAAAGTTATTTTTGAAGATCCCAAAGCTTTAGAAATGAAGTCAAATTGTTATAGTTCTACAAAAAATTGGCCTACATTTTCTACAATTCAGGATGTTTCTAGTTACAGTCATGATAAACTTAAAAGACGCCCAATACTTTCTGCCACTGTTACGAAAAGGAAAACGACTTGTACCAGAGAAAACCAAAAGACTAATAAACCAAAGGCAAAAAGATGTCTCAACGGTATAGCAGATGAATTTGAAAAAATAACAGATAATCAAAAAGAGAAAGATGGTTTTCAATCTTGTCTTCCAGTTATAGATCCAGTATTCAATAAATCTAAGAGTTACAAAAATGTAATAACTCCTCCCTCAAAGACCACTTCCATTGCCCGTAAAAGAAAGAGTGAGGGAGACAGGGAAGGTGCAAATGTTAGAATTACAGCTACAGAACATACCAGGGTACAAGAAATCAAAAGAATCCATATTTCTCCTGTGGAACCTAAAACGTCAGCTGTTAAAAAAACAAAAAAAGTGATGATACCCATCTCAAAACATATGAACAGAGAGAAATTAAACCTGAAGAAGAAAGCAGGTGAGTGTTGTTTATAAAATCTTTAATGAAAGTATATCTACACAGTGCGTATTTGCTGTTTCTTTTGGTTTAGTAAATTTCCTATTGATAAGCTTGAATTAAGTTGCACTTTTTATTTACCAGTTTGCTTGGTAGAAGATGGGGCCAAATTCTAAAATAGTTTTGATTTGTTCTTGTTGAAACTTTGATATTTTGTTCATTATCTTTTTGCATTCATTTCAATTTTTTAAAGAAAACTGCATTAAAATATTTATCTTGATTACACAGTTGTTTGGCACCCCCTCAAGTTTTCCACCCGGAGAAGTACTTTACTTGCCTCATCTTAGTTCAGGCCCTGACTGAAACATCCAGTGATGTGCCTGGCCCCCATCATATCATCTGAGAAAATGCAGAAGGGGCCTTTGCATACCCTGTGTACCTTCTCTCGTTATTCTCCCCCAGCCTTTACTTAGCCATTAATTAGGAATGAAGATAGAGCCCCAGAACTCTACATTCCTTTGGGAAAAACATCATGGTTCCTTCCCCACTACTCACAGCCTTACTATCAAGTCTGTGTCAGAAATGGGACTAATTCCATCACACCCTTTTAACCCAAATTACCTCATGTCACTCAAGGTCCAGGCAGGAAAATGAATCACACTACTTATTTAGCAGGTAATTTAAAAGACTCTTACAACTCCCAGTAAGTATCATACATCTCATTAGAATATTAGAATATTCCCTAATTTGAACAATTTTCTGTATCTCTCCAGCTTTTTAAATTGTCTGTGCCCTCTGAACTCACAGTCCTTCATTAGCATTGTCTTTTATAAACATTCCCTCATTCTGTTACCTTGCTGAAACCTGGCTCTCCCCTAAAAACCCTATGTTCATTGCAACCCTTCTCTCAAGTTGTATGTTTTCTTTCCTATTCCTTTGACCTTGGGCCTCTTGATGGCATAGTGGTCCACCTTCTCACATCTACTTCTAGACTTTTTTCTTCTTTTTCCTTGAGAAAAAATAAAAAGAAAGCAAACATCAACAGAACAGCTGGAAGTTAATTTTTCATTCTCTTTCCCTATATTTCTGTATAAGATTACTCTCAAGATTTTTACGTTTGGCTCATTTGGCTTCTCCAAAACGACCATCATTATTTTTTTATTATTTCAGAATCCTTGTAGGATCTTTCCAGTATCCTGCTCTTTTAGTTCCAGTGTTCTTAGTCCTAAAAATATCTCCATCTCTAATCACCATCTGTATGATTTTAGCATTTTCTCTAGAAACCCAACTCCAGCATTTTTCTCCCCTTTCTACACATATAGTCCTTTAATCTATCATGGTTTCAGCAGCCTTTACTCTGACATGTCCTTACTTTCCTACATATACAGCTTGGATTCCATAATTCATCATGATCATCCCATTCATCTCTCTTCCCCTTATTGTATTTGTCTAGCAAATTCCAGTCCTAATCCAACTACACCTGCTCTGTACCTGAATCTTGCAGTTGGCCTTTAAATTAATGACCACAAATCTCAAGTAAGCCTGTAATTCTTTTTGGCTGTCGTTGGATTTAGTAAGTGTTATCACTTTGCCACAGATTGTCTCTTCTCTCCCTTCCTTTCTCCTGAAACTTCTAGTACTTTTCGTTCCTCTCTGATGACTGAAAATTGTAGCTAATATTTACTGAACACATCTTCTGTCAGATCCAGTTGTAAGTGCTTTACTATTACCTCCTTTAATACAACAATCACACAAAATAATTGTTATCAGTACAACATTTTCAAAATGGGGAAACCAGTGCATCCAGAAGTTGAGTAATTTCCCTAAGATGGCAGAGGTAGTAAATGATAAAGCTAGGGTTTTCTATCTCAGGGAGTTAGGCTTTAGAGATAGTCCTCTGAATCTTGTCCAAGCTAATGATCTGCTTCTTACTTCATTGAGTCAGTAGAAGTACCAAAGAAAATCTTAACACACTCAACATTTGCCACCCTTACTTGCGTTTCATCCACTACTTTCTTCCCACCTACTAAAGTATGAAGTGTTTATGTACTCTGTGTGGCTGGCTTTTCACTGGTACAGCAGATCCTGTGTCCTTCTACCCAGCAATTGTCTTCTTTCTCCCTTATCTTCAATTTTTTACTCCCTACTGAGTCATTTCTGATACAAATATGCTGTTATTCTATCTTTTAAAAAACAAAAACTTAATACCATTTATTCCTCCTCCAGCCTCTGCTCCATTTTTCTGCTTTCGTTTGAGCAAGACTCCTTGAAAGAACCTAAGTATTCATTTTGTCATTGTTCACTGAGAAATGTATACTTTTATGTGTAAACATGATAGTTGAATTAAAAGGTGCTTGTTAATATAAAAAACTCAGAAAGTTGCTTGAATTAGCTGTTTCTACATTGTCTCATTTTTGAACCTACTTCAGTCAGGTTTTGACTACTGAAACTTTTCTTGTCAAGGTTATTAATACCTCTGTATTATTAAATCTGATAAATATTTATCCGTCTTCATCTTGAACTATTAGCAGACTGATACATTGAACCTCTATCTTTTTTGAACACCTGATTCTGCCATCCCTACGCTCTCCTGGTATTTTTCCTACTTTATTGGTTGTTTCTCAGTTTTCCTTGTGGAGGGCTCTTTATTACCCCAACCTCTAAATCTTGGAGTAAGTGAAAGCTCAGTCATGGACTCTTCTTCATACTTGTGGGGTTTTTTGTTTGTTTGTTTTGTTTTTTAAGTTTTCATTTATTTGTCAGGGAGCACAAGCAGAAGGAGCAGCAGGCAGAGACAAAAGCAGGTTCCCTGCTGAGCAAAGAGCCCGATGTGGGATTTGATTCCAGGACTCCGGGATCATGACCTTAGCTGAAGGCAGCCATTTAATTGACTGAACCACCCAGGCATCCCCCTTTTTCATATTCATACTCTTACTCATTTCCTTAGTGATCTCATTCCATTTTCTATTTTTCGGTGCCACCCATACATGGAGGCCTCCCAATTTTATATCCTTAGGATGGACCTCTAATTTATAGACTTATTTATCCAACATGTAATATTTCTTTTTTTTTTAATTTTTTAAATTTTTTTTTAAATTTTTTTTTCTGTAATATTTCTGTTTCACAGTCTAGTGAACATCTTTATTTAATTTGTCCAAAGTCACACCTTCGCTGTCCCTTCTCTCATGATACTACCTGATATGTCATTCCCATCACAATACTTTCTGTTGGGACCTTTCATCTTAGGCCCAAACCTTATAAATGTCCTTACGTATATTTCTCTCCAGCCTTTTTGTAAATTTAGTCTGTCTAATTCCAAATTCAGTCCATCAACAAATGCTATCTTCTCTTTCTTCTAAATAGAGAATTTGATCACTTCTCACCATTTCCAGTGGCACCTGGTTTAGTCTGTGTCATTGCAGAGCCTACTAATAGATCTTACTTTCACTTTTGGCTTCTATATAGTTTATTTTCCACATATCAACCAGGGTAATACTTTAAAAATTAGTTGGAATCTGACGTTCTCCAGTTCTGTACCCTCTCATGGTTTCTCATTTCACTGTATAAGGCCCTATAGGATCTGTATTACCACCCATCTTCTCCTTTAGTGTCCCCTTTGTCTGCCTCTTGCTCATTCTGCTCCTACCACCCTGGCTTCCTTGTTATCCTGGAATCCTCAAACATGCTCTGTCCTGAGAGTATTTCAAGTTTATTTTCCCATCTGTATAGAATGACTTCTTTCTCTAACTCCTTCATATCAGACCCAAAAAGACCAGTCACTTGCCCAAGGTCATAGAAGCTACTAAAATAGAGTTATCATTTAAACTCAAGTCTCCCTACCTACAAAGTAAATGTTCTTTCTACCATATTTTGCCATACTGTTATGGTATAAGAGAAGGAACAGGTAAATACAAGGATTTTATTTTGGGCATCAACCAAAGATGCTAGTGATTGGGATCCACTGGCCTCAGATTTCTGATGTGCCAAAATAGATGGAGGCAATGAGTGGTATCCAGTATCTTGATTTCCTACTACCTTGCTCAGGAACCTTTGGTGGCTCTGTGCTGTTATCATATTATTTCCAGGCTTGTTATTCTGCCATTTAAGATCATCTTCATGTGACCTCTATGTTGCCAGCCTGCTATCTTGTCTTCCACAGCGTTCTTTGTCATGCTAGTCCTGTCGTTCCATCCATTTATCTTTCTTTTCTTTTCTTTTTTTTTTTCCTTTTGCTGTTGTTACCCTCATACACAGTTCTAATGGGTGTGAGATAATAATAGCTCATTGTGGTTTTGATTTGCATGTCCCTGGTGATGAGTGATGTTGAACATCTTTTCATGTGTCTGGTAGCTATCCGTATGTCTTCTTTGGAGACATGTCTATTCAGATCTTTTGCCCATTTGGAGTACTTGGAGTATTTTTTATTTTTTTGCTATTGAGTTGTTTGTGTTCTTTTTTTATATTTTGGATATTAACTCCTTATCAGAGTTTTCTCCCATTCAGTATGTTACTTTTGATTTGGTTGGTGATTTTCTTTGCTGTGCAGAAGCTTGTATTTTGATGTAGTCTCACTTGTTTATTTTTGCTTTTGGTGTCCAATCCAAAAACTCATCACCAAGTCAAGAAGCTTACCCACCTGTGTTTTTTTCTAAGATTTTTATGGTTTTTGGTTTCACATTCAAGTCTTTAGTCCATTTTGAGTTGATTTTTGTGCATAATATAACATAGTAGTGGAGTTTCATTCTTTTGCATGTGGCTGTTCAGTTTTCCCAATACCATTTATTGAAAGGACTGTATATTGTATATTTTTCCCTCCTTTGAATGTAAATCAATTCACTATGTATGTGTGGATATATTTCTGGGCTCTCTATTCCATTTCACTGATCTATGTGCCTATTTTTATGTCAATACCATACTGTTTTGTTTACTATAGCTTTGTAATATAGTTTGAAATCAGGAAGTATGGTGCCTCCAGCTTTTTTTTTTCCTCAAGATTGCTTTGGCTCTTTGGGGGCTTTTGTGCTTCCACAGAAATCTTAGGACTATTTGTTCTATTCCTGTGAAAAAATACCATAGGAAATTTTATAGGAATTTCACTGAATCTGTAGATTGCTTTGGGTAGTATGGACATTTTAGCAACAGTAATTCTTTATAAGTCTGGAACCTTTCCATTTATATTGTCTTCAATTTTTTTTTCATCCATGTCTTACAGTTTTGTATATTTCTTTTGTATCTTGCATATTTACTGAATTCATTTATTCTAATGGTTTTAGAATGGTTTTAGAACCCTAAAGGGGTTTCTATAAATAATATTTCACCTACAAATAGTGACGATTTTACTTTTTTCTTTCTAATATGAATTCCTTTTATTTCTTTTTTCTTGCCCAGTTGCTCTAGTGAGGACTTCCAATGCTGTGCTGAATAAAAGTGGCAAGAGTGGGCATCCTTGTCTTATTCCTGAGCATGTATCCTCTTGTTAACTTTCTTACCTATTGTTTTCTCACCAGTTCAGATATTTCACTTATTTCAGGTACTATAGTCAACTTTTTATTAATTCCTCGATGGCTTTCCCTCCAGGTATCTTCCCTAAGCAAATCTGAATTTAGCATATATATAACATCTCCTATGCTAACTCTGGTTTGTTTGGGTTTTTTTGCTTGTATTTCTTGTTTCTTATAGATATTATCTGACCAGACAACAAATTCTTTGAGAATAAGGAACATACGTAACGTGGTTTGATCTCCTACTGGGTGTACAGTAAATGATGAATGATGAGTTTCTTTAAAGTGGCGGCCTAGTTGGGCTCCTTTGCAAGGTTTAAAGAAAATTGGACACATTGAATATCTGACTTATGAGCTTATATGAGAGCGTGGTAACAGTCACCAAGAATAACTGACCCTTTCTATTCGGCCACAGCCAGGAGAGCAAAGAAAGAAGTCAATTTTCCAAGATATATTGATTCAGTAGGTGCCTGCTATGTGATAGCATTGTTTTAGACGCTATGGATACAAGCAGAAAAGGTATAATTCCTGTCTTCAAGCTGCTCTCGGTCCTCTGAGCTATGCACAGGGACTCAAGGAAGTACAGAAAGGGAGGCACTTTTACTGGGCCTTTCTGAGTGATGAGGAGCTGTGAGATGGTTCCAGGAAAGGATTCCCACAGAATAAAATGATTCGATGCAGAGGTACTGGCTTCTGTGGTGTTTCGGAATGAGGACTTTTTCCTCTTGTTTTTATTTTTGAAAGGTTCAAATACAAAGAAATTTTTAACCTCATAAATAAGTCACAATTTGTGTTCCTTATTTTCACAATTGGCATAGATTTGTAATCCCTCAAAATCAAAACTCAGCAAACTTTTTCTCTAAAGGTTCAGATAGTAAATATTTAGGTTTTGTAGGCCAAATGATCTCTATCACAACTACTGAACCTCCACCACTGTAGAAGGAAAAAGAGCCACAGACAATGTATAAATCAATAAATGCAACTGTGTTTCAATACAATTTTATTTATGGACACAAATTTGAATTTCATGTAATTTTCATGTGTCATAAAATACAGTCATTTTGAATTTTCCCCCCAATTATCTACAAATGTAAAAACTAATCTTAGATTGTAGACCATATAAAAACGGGCAGTGGGTTGGATTTTGCCTGTGGGTCATAGTTTGCTCTCTTCTGCCTT